>OMLM01002815.1:7637-43287 GCA_900302695.1 Helostoma temminkii
TACACACACACACACACACACACACACACACACACACACATTTTTCCAAAATGGTCGACCTCATCTTTATCACTATAGCAACAAAAAGTTTCCCAGTTGTGTCCGTCACTTTTTCCACCAGGGAATATTTGACATTTAGAAATATGAAAGTATATTTAGTTACTTCTCCAAAACATTCATCAAGTTTGTGCATTTGGTTGCATTTTCGTCTTCTTTTTTTCTTTTTGTTTTATCTTGGGCTTGTTGTTTACATGTTGTGAAGCTGTTGTTTACTTAATTTGCTAAAGTTTCAGTGCATTGAGCTTACAAAGCCACAGTATAGCCGTTCACTAATTACAATCATGGTGAAGGATAGTCAAGTTTTTTCTATGTTTGCAGTTAAATTTTATGTATATGAATTATTCTTCTGTCCATTTGGTTGAAATATGATTAATAAACTAATAATGATGTGAACACCCACACAGTGTTGTAAAAAGTGAATTATCACCTGATGTCACTACCAACAATAATAAATATATAATAGTAAATATTCCCTGAGCCTATCTATACCACTTTCAGGCTGGAATTCAATTTCATTGGGATTTTCCCGTGTTGGGGGGGGGCTTGAGGACATCTGGAGAACAGCTGTTACACGGCATTACATGCGAACTGATATACACATACCTAGATGCACACACATTTGTTGCATAGCCTCTTCATCGGAGGTTACAGGGTCAGGAGCCCTTTTCCAGACACAGCATTTTATCTGGTCTAGCTATAAACAATCTCTGGAAATTAAACACCACGCTCACCCACATTTACACACAGAAATAGGCACAGGCGCACGCACGCACACACACACACACACACAGACACAAGCCCTCTCTCTCTCATCTCTTTTCTATACAAGGCAACTATTCCACCCTCTCTTGGGAGGGCAGAGATTCTCAATGATTAGTCCGGCCCATCCAGACACGAAGGGGGGACCACAGTTACTAATTCATGTATACAGAATCATGTCCCTGCTCGGGCTGCTTCTCAGTTCCATGAATGGAAGCAAACCCATCCAGCCAAGCAGGGGGCAGGAACACACTGTACATGTGCTTTACACTTGTTGTACAGACCCCTAAGAGTGTGTGTGTGTGTGTGTGTGTGTGTGTCCTGTTGTGCTTTGGATGAACCCTCTGACTAAACAAATGTGAGACATGATGACTTAATTTGAGTTTCACTGGCTCTCCAAAGAATATGAAAAGTTGTGGATCAGTTTTTCAAGTCTTTTTGTTTTAGACGTGTCAGCGCCACTTTTTTTTTCATACCAAAAGGTCAGGAAAGACAAGCAAAGGCCAAATGTTCAGGCATTGAGTTAAAGGCGAAACCCAACTGGAAACAAGAGGATTATCTGAGCTGTTCCTTATATGTCCATACCATTTCAACTGATTTCTTTCTGAAGCATATATTCTGTGCCAATATTTAAAGGAATTTGCATTTAAAGTACTTCTGTCCTCTGTAGCAGTAAATAAAACGACAACTTACCATCAAATCAAATGACAATGACAAAAAAAAACACACAACACATTCAAAGTCAACATTTAAAATGAAATCATAACCAAAAGCCTACATGAAACACTTTGTCACTGATGACAAAACATCCCATCAGCTGTTCAAACAGGTCATAATGTTTGCACGCACACCTTCTGCGGGATACATTACCATGGGTTTGTGGCAGTGGCCCGTTTCACTTTCCATTATGGTCGCTGCTCTCCACTCAAATACCCATTTCCCTTAAATTACTCATTAACCAGCACCCATCGTCTTCCATCATCGTAAGAGCTGAACGGAAACAGCCTTCACACAACTGAGGAAAACAAGAGGCTGAAATATAACCATGCACCAGGATGCAGGTGCAGCAGACAGGTTGTAAATGACACGAACACCACCATGTGCACACTGCATACTTATTAAAGTCAAAGAAGCTCAAACCTATGTCACTTTTCCTCCATCTCTCCTGGATGAGACTTCAAGGGAAGATCACCGAGGTTCACATCTAAAAGGTTGAGATCCGGTCCAGATTTTCTATTGGTTCGTGCCGGCCGTGAAAATACGAGCTGCCAAGAGGTTGTGACATCAAATCCCACTTTCACACTCTGTGCTAGAGTATGATAGATGCTGTGCTCTGGTTACACCACCTGATCACTCCACATGAAAGCTCCACACCACCTGGAGCTGAGAAACCCAACTGAATTTACTGCAGGAACAGTTGGTTCAGGACAACATGTATGTGAACAATTTATTTAAATCTAAAGCTACTATACATTGTGAACTGGGTCCATATGTGATGATAACATTTAACATGTCACAGAACTGAGCCACTGAGATCTTGTCTACACCCCATAATTGCTGATAAAAACCCAACAAGAACCATCACAGCTACTGGAAATGAAGCAAAAGTTACATTACAGAAATGCAACCCGCAACTTGATAAGAAACTTTTCTGTGCATTTTCACATAACCGTGGTGCCAGTGCGTTCACTCTTAAACTCATCCGGATAGATGACCCATAAAAATTGCACAGCGAGTATCAGAAGCAAGTACATCATATACAAGCGGCAATAAATCACCAAAGCCCAGTTTAAAAAGGCAGTGTCTCAGCCTGGCAGTCCTGCAGATTAGGACTGACCGTCCCACTTCATGAGCTACTGACCTAATCTTCTTTAGCATCTCAGCTGTGTAGATATGGGAATCCTGTAATCCGCTCATCGGGTGGGCAGCTGCAAGCAGACATTTAAGTGTCTGCTACTGCATCTCCAGCCGCTTTGGCCTTCAAAATGCAGTCAACAGCTATATGGACCGGCGTATAGTTTAATCAGCACATGCACTGCTCTGTCACTCCTTTATCTTTAGCTGTTGGTGTAATCGAGATCTTATAAATTAATGATGCCTTTCTAGATGCGACACTTCCATAAGGCTCTATGCAATTCCAGGGTGATTTGATCTACAATTCCAGGCAGGTAAGAGAAGCAATTAAAAAGCAGCCTGGTGGCAGGGAAAATTCACTAAGAGAAGAAAAACATGACACGAGAGGTAAGCTGCCTCGCAGGGCTCCAGCCACCTATTGTGGGTGAACAATCCAGCTACTACAAGCCTATTTTTTCTATGCCGTCTGCAAACTGAAAGCCTGGCCCCTTTGCTTGTCAGATCTATTGTTAGGAGCAGGCAGGGGCCGCTCCCAATTCACCTCATTCACATTAAATAGTCTGCATTGTTTGAGGAGTCAGATGGCAGTGGCAGCAACACACACATAAACACACACACCTCATGCTTTTAAGATCTCATCCTGTGAAGACAGAGTTTGGAGATAACTTGAAATGTCCCGTTGTTGCAGCTAATTAAAATGGCAAATGACTTGACTTTGCATCTAAGGAAAGTGCAGATTCACAGCGAGGGTGCCATCAGAACACAGATCGAGCACCATGGTGTCTATTCAGTGTTAAATCGTTAGTACTGTTAGTACTTTTATATTTTTGTGACAGAGTTTACATTCTTCATTCAATATGAATGCAATCATTCTGGCCCTCTCACAGATTTTATTCTTGTACTGTGTAACCTAACACACTTTCTATTCATGGAAAATCCCTACTGAAATCAGACCTTGGTCATCCATTTTTAATACATTAAAACTAGTTTATAGGCTAAACGCAACAAGTTAGGTGTCTGATTAGTCTAATAAGCCAGTGCACCTAAGAGTAACACAAACAGATGATACATAAGTTACAGCATTTCCAAACATTTATATGTGAATGCATACGAGAGAAGGTAAAAATCCCCTTTAGGATGACTTTCCTCTAATGGCATTGTTGTAAACCATTCTGAGTGCAAAAATCATCAAATAGCAATATTATGTTTAATTATACTGCACTGATTCCAAAAAATAGCAACTGTATGAACAGATGACTATTAATTCAGAGTTTACAAAGATTTATGGCAGGAAATGTGTCATTTTGCATCATGTTTAAACTAAACAGATGTTCTGACTGCATTAAAAACAAAAAAACAAACTTTTTTAAAAAAACTATAACTGTATATGGTGGTCAGCGTGTCTGTGTGCACACTGGGACGGAACTCGTGCGATAACACATGACCATGCACAGCCAGAAATGCTGTCAGGTTAATAAGATAAATAACATTATTTAATTTGTTTAATAAAAGAACAGGGTATAGACCTGTTCTATAGAAAAGGTAACCTTAAATGACTTCTGGTGTTATCTGGCACTATATAGACAATAAAATGTATTAAAATTTACTTAACCTCCCAGGTGGGGCGGGGCACCCCCCCTAATATAATGGTAGGGTAAACGCTTCTGGTGTATTCATTATACTATGACAGTTTTCTAAAACTTTTTTTAGATTTTAAATAAAAAAATTTGAAATAAATCCTCAGTGTATCGCCTTGTTTAACACACTGCAATATAACGTGTTGTATGCATATTGTATCATGATACGTATTGTATCACCTTTTGTTATTGTCACAACGTGTCCAGGTGACAAGTGACAGTCATCACAAATCATGCACGAGGAGTCTTTTTTTTAGATACCCATACGAACTCAATAAAAAAAAACTCTAAATGTCACACTGTGTGAATATTCTGTCCATCACTGCACCACCTTTCATCCAATTACCAGATGTGTGCTGCTGATTTACAGCCCGGCAAGGCAACCTGTGTCATTTCATCCCTGTGACTGGGTTGCTGGCGAGGTGTTGACATGCTTGCTAGCCTCGGGGTTGAGGAGGAGAGAAAGGGTGGGGTGGTGAAACGGAGATAGGGGGAGAGAAACTAAGAGAGGGGTAGAGTCATGTGGCAGAAAAAGAAAAAGTGAGAGAGATAAAGACAGAACACATGGTGGTACGCTGAGCTGGGGGGGTCGGCTGCTACTGTTTCCTGCAAGGTCAGCACAATGCGGTTGATTCCAGGACGGCTTATCTTTCAGCAGTGGATACCACAACTGCACCAAAGGCAGGGGGAAGGAGGAAGGTGGAGACCAGCACTAGGAATGCAATGCATGCTGTAGCAGGGTGGGATTTATTCTGTGAGGATGACAAGAACTCATCTTAAAAGAGAGAACATAACTAACAAACACCAACAATGCTGCGTCAACAGTATCCACTATCATTCCGTGATGGTTTTAAGAGAATATTTTGGTATATCAATCAACATCAGGTAGCTGACTGACATTCTCCTCCCAGTCAGGAACAACAAATAGATATTAACAACTAGAAAAAACTGCCTGCAAACAAGCAGCGCCAGCCACAATCCAGCATCTAGGTGTCCACCTGCTGTATGTAAAACCAATATTTGCTCTCTTTTTATTTTGGCATGAACAAACTTCTAAATGCTCCACTGTGTTGTGTTCCCAAGCTAGTGACTGATTGTGTCTGAGGCTTTTTTAAGCTGTTTCTGCAGGGACAGCTGCCTGCAGCAAAAGATGACACAAAAAGAACCAAACACGCACTGAAGCTGCAGTTTCTTTTACTTTCTTTCATGTTCTAGTAGTGACGTACAGAAATATCGATTGCGGCCACTTAAATGCACGTCTTCTCTTCCAACTTTCAGCAAGGAAACAAACCAAAGAACATTCTAGTTCTTTAATAATTCCGCAAAAACAGAAAAGACAAGTGTTTATCTGCTTCATGTAAGCACTGCCTCCCATAATAAAATCCTGCAGGGTTGAGCAAAGTTGTGAAATGTGTGGCAGTCCAAAGCGCACATGGATGCCAGGTTGCTCACAAGCATTCACATGCTCCCACGGCTGAGGGGAAGTAAAGGTCCTGGCAGTACAGTTAACAAAAACTCCAATCAGAGAACAAGCTGCACTTGACATCAGGGAAAACAGATCACAACCAAAAATCCCATTTCCCCATCTGCCACTTGTAACTGGCATTTAAACAGCAGCAGTGCATGTTGCCAATTCAGACACAGCACTGCATGAATATTCCCCTAAGAGCAGCCTGCAATAAATTTCCCACCTGGTGTTTGCCTACCAGCCTAACAAACACAGATAATCCTGTCACTAACTGAAAGGGCAACTGACTTTAACAGTATAACTAACAAACAGGAATCTCAGACCTCAAAGGGAGAGACATCACTCATTCATGTTGTCGAGGAGGTGAAATAATTTCCCTGGGGGTGTGCTCTGCGCCGGGGAGATAAGCAACCCAAGTGAGGACAAGGCTGGTATTCTACCCCGAGTCCAGAAGACAAAACGCCCGAGTCCATCTAAAGAGAGGAATCTGACAATGCAGCATTTGTCTCTCTGCCAGTTGGAGAACAAGCTCCCCATAGACGCACTGGTATGAAACACTGTGCGCACCAATTTAAAGCTCAGAAGATTACTATAAACAATCTTATTTTAAATTGGCAAAGCAGAAAATACTGACACTGGATTATCTCAATAAAATTCAAACTAGGTTCAGAAGTTATTATGCAGCTGTTTGCTTACTGCAACCTCACAAAACAAGCATATGGTCCTCGGGAAGCATCAAAACCTGTACTTTTTATTAATCCTACACGAAGACAAAATACCAACAAGTTGAAGGCAGGGCCATGCTGAAGAGCGTGCGGTTCGGGTAAAGTACATTCACCAAAAATCTGACAGCAACTTACAGTAGCACCACCTCCACTACTGCATCCCAAATTAACCTGTTGTTCAATGACAGATTATCACACTTAACGATGGAGAGCTCAAATCTGTTAGAAAGAGATGCTTCATTTTAAAACATTATTGTCTCTGCCTTCATGCCAAATTCTCCAGCTGTCTCCAGACCTACAGATGAAGAAGAATTAAAGTGGTGGCCTCAGCCACCCCACAGCTTGAGAAGCAACTCTCAACAGTACACTCTAGCTTCCATCTTAACTCAATGCCATGGAGCAATCTCAGTCCTAAAATGTTCCTTTAGCAGGGCTTATATGCAGATTTTAATGCACTTAAGCTGAGGTGTGAGCATCAAGCAGCCGCAGCACACCTGCTAAAGTGTGAGTCGAGCTAGCAGGATGCTAAATGACTAGCAGAGGAGTCATCTGCTGCAGGTGAATGGCCTGCATCCAACAATCTCCTCTGCTCATAACTCTGCCGACTCCAGATGAAGTCACTGTGAGGCAGCTAATGTAACCGCTGTATGCTCGTGGATTGCTGCATTAGCGAGCACTGCCCATAGCACGACACACAAATAAAAGGCTTTTTTTCAGCCACTTGATTAACGCTGAGCTTTCCACATGTAATGTAAGCCAGATGCCACACTCATAACACTGCCTTTAAAATGGGTTTACGGCTCTGCACAGGAGTACTCTCTGTTTGAGTGGTATTTCGTCTTCTTTCTGTCCCCATTTTCTACTCTGAGAGGCCTGGCAGCAGTCCCATGTACTCTCCCTTAACTAATAAACAAAAAATAGTTTCCCTTATATAGCTCTATTCATACTCTACAACCTCCACAAGCAACATCAGAGGCTTGCAGGGAGGTAGGGAGGAGCAAGTCTGCTCCAGACAGAAAAGGTTTCGGCCAAGGGCAAGGAGCACTCACGGTACAGCGTACAGTTGTACATTAACGGTCACTTAAAGGGCTATTTGTGGTGCCATTCATCTGCCGTCCGATGTGTTTCAGGAGGCAGCAAAGTGAAACAAATGCAAAACAAAGCTGTAAGACGAAGGCAAAGTGTCGCACCCCAAGAAACGGAAACTTACCGAAACCATTTGTGATACAACACGGTTCAAACTGCACGTTAAAACTAACTAGCTTTAGATATTTCATGTAATATTCAATTTGAGCAGAGCAGGTTAGGTTTCTTTACATAATTTTCCCATTAAAGGGGAAGAGAATCTTTCCTTATCCAATTCAAAGGTCCAAGGACAGACAGATGATGTTCTTAATACCCACTTAAGAGAATCTGTAAATGATCTGACCGGTCTTGCAAAAGAGACCTTGATCTCAGTGAGATTTCCTTATTAAATTTAGTTTAACTTAACAAAAGACTTCAACTAATTCATTAAAGCACACATTGTGCCAAATACCCGCAAAGACAAAACTGGAAAGTGATCCTACAAGACGTTATACTGTAACTGATACCCTGGATTCAACAATTTGTTCATCACCAGGCTATTTTGTCTTTTCTATTCTGTAACACTGGGGCCATTTCAGCCCCTCTGCCAACAGGGTGGCCTTATACAGTGGGGTAACTCCCCAAGCAAGTTAGCAGCCAAATATCTGCAACAAGAATTTATCCTTATGGGGAAAACTAAGAATAGCTGCCCTGAGCTGCAGGAGGGCCGAGGAGGAGCAAAAGGGAGGGGGTGCATTTCCAGCACTCCCAGAATGTTCACTCACCCCTGGTGAACAAAGCTCCGAGCTGCTCCACAGTCACTTCCTGGGGAATTCCAATGCAGGATCATTTTCACAAACATCATCGGGGACAAAAATAAATTGATGAGTGACACAAATGTTGAAATTTGTCAACAAACACGTTGAGTAACGGGGACACACCATTTGTTCGTGACTTTGGGAATAGATAGGGTTACAGCCAAATGCTGAGGGACCTTCACAGCAACAGAGGGAACTTCAGTGCTCTAATCTTTAACATACAAGGGTGCGGTTAATGCTTTCATGGGGAGAACAACCAAATGTGTCACTTTTTTTCATTTGGATTTAATTAATACCCCATAACATGTACTCACGATTAGCATAAGATACCAATAACCACAACTGGGAATAACTAGCATAAAATAAAGCATGTTTATCAGAAGCACTGGTAGTGGAGACAGTGCTTCATGGCTCACTCTCCTACAGACTATTTCACTCCGTCTGGGGAAGCAAACCATCAATCTCTATGTAACAGACTCTCTGTGACCTTTAGGCAACTATTCTATTTCCTATTTACTTTTGCAACATCAAACAGCCACAAAGAGAAGGAAGAGGAGAATATGTGGAAATTTAATTTTACTGCCCAAAGCCATAAAATGGATTAATAAGCAATCCAAGTGAAAATTACAGGGTGGCATATAGTTACATGGCTCGCATGGGTGCTTGGCCACATGTGGTGTTGCCACAATACAGCCAATCTCTACTGTGTTTGCAGTGCGGTGCGCTTATGTACCGAGAGCAGCAGACACCTGATTAGGTTACATTTCTGCCCTGGTGACGAAGAGGCATGAGCCTCGAGGTGGGAACCATGGCAGCAGGGATTTCTGCCAGAGATGCAGTCCACTAATAGCTGAAGAGCTCAGCTGCAACCTGAAACACATTTCAGAGCAGATATTCTCTCAGCCAAGGCTTGAGATGATGGTTTGCTTTGGCCGAAACTGCTGAAATTACAAGCTGTGGTTTTAAAGTGAACCTGGACTTGGACCAGCGACTACTGATTGGTCTTACAGATGTTTGTGTAGCTAAGAGGGCCTTCACTTCCTGGCTGATTTTACTGCTTAATTATCTCAATACTAAGCTCAGATCACAGCTAAGCAAAGAGAAATGTAACAATTCCACAGAATGACACAAAACAAATCCAACTAATTTAACAATCCAGAGTCAAATTGGCAACGTAGCGAAAACAGACTGAACAAATGCAATTACTAAAACTACCAGAACCAAAAAGGCGCAGATGACCAATTGTTTTAATTCATAGGCAGACATGCTGGGGGCAGCATGTAGCTCAATTGGTAGGGCAGTCGTCTTTCAACGTCCTGGCTACATGCTGAGGTGTCTTTGGACAAGCCACCGAAACCCCTGACCCTTGGCGCCTCAAAGGGGCAGCCTGTCCAAAACTGAATTTCCCCACTGTGGGACTATAAGGGTTCTCAAAAAAAAAAAAAAATAAAATTAGGCTTTGTTGCTCTACTTATACCTAAAAAGCTGCATCAGATCTTGTGATGATCAAGTTGAGGGAGCTAATAAAGGAACCAGTTACATTTAAAAATAGCTGGTATTCAGTTCAAAGTGATCACATGAAACAGGTGGACTTCACCTCATTTCACCACAAAAGCTCAATGTCACATTTATTATTCTGATCAATAGATAAATGCTTTGAGCATGTGTGGGTTTTCTCTAAAGGCTCAGACTGGGGGGTAGAGAAAAACCTACAACACCAACTAAGCGTGGCATGATTTTGATCAGATACCAAATGATGGGTTTAATCACCAATACAGCACAAGTTCTAATTTAGATACCTTTAATTTTGTATTTGATTCTACTGAAGTAACAGGGCAGATGAATAACTCTATTCTAATGCCTATCAAGCAGCAGGCCGCATGAGTTTCCATCTTCAGTCACTATGACAACCATATGAACCACTGCTGCTCCAGACTGCTCAAGCACGACCAAAATTTAGTATTTAAAACCAGACCTGGGGTCCTCACATCACAGCACTCACAGAACCGCATAAGGCGACTGCTGCGGGACACCGGTTGCTCAGACAGTCTGCTCGTCCTAAAAACATAGTTCATGTTTAATTATAGACTGGAAAAGAACACAGCAAACATGTCCTATCCTTGAGTCATGCAGGGTATTTAAAACCGAATCAATTAGCAAAGGCCACTTGTGCAGAAATAGTCCTTCATGTTACAGGAAGGCAACCACTGTATAGGCTTATATTTGTGATGCAGTGAACGTTAGATGGTGGTGGACTGAGTGGGAGGCAGGCAAACCAGAACTCAGTGGGAGGTGAGAAAAAACAGAAAGTAGATAGGATGTGCCAAGAAGGCAGCCTCTGCTACATCCATCCAACAATGACCAGAATCTCAAAACTCACACATCCCAGCATTACTGCTTTATACATTTATCCAATGTAAATATCCATTTATCCAAAGGTAAATGTGTAGAGCATCCACACAGGAGAGGCCAGGTACAGAGGCTCTCCGTTTCTCACAGGAAGAGCTGCTTGGAATTTGACTTTAAAGGTTACGCATGCCATCGCTTGGTCACAACAAAGTGTGAAATTCTATTATATTGTCAACTTGAACTAGGCCAGACATTCCTCCGCTGACCTTTTTCTTCCCCCTCACGCCGCAGAACTCAAGCAAACCATTTTCTAATGGTTGCAATTCATAAACATCAAATTTGAGATGTGCAATCCTTTCCAGTCCATGGTATTAGTTGGCAAAACTGGCAGTCGAAGTGGTTTCAGCAAACACTTTCTGAGCTGCTTTGTCCGACAAGCAACTGGTGTATCTGCTTGTGTTGCAAACAAACTCGCACATGTAAGGAGCATAAATCCATATTGTGCTACTAATAATGAAAACTATACAAGAATGCAAATATACTATGAAATATAACTAAATGCCTCCATATACACTCAATCAGTAAAAGGTGAGGGAGGAAAGGCAAAAGACAACATCAGTATCACAGAGGAACATATCCCACACACCAGGACTCCGAAGCCAAACAAAAAAATGGAGAAATTCCAACACACAGATGAGCATTTCATTACTCTGCTGATTAGATGGCGACTTCACTAATTTTCGCTTCTTGTGTTCCAGTTCCAGAACAATCCCTCAGAGCAGATTATGTCATCTGGAGTCCTGGGGGAGCAGGTCAACCAACACGCCAATCTCTGTAGTATGACAAATCAGGTTACATCATCTGAACAGATGAATTATGTTTTTTTTTTAGCTAGAAAAACAGAGCTGTTAAATATAGAGAGAGAACACTTTAACTTTAACACTATTCATCTATATGTGAGCTAAAACCACAGGAAGCAAGCTGAGCAGGCAGGAGAGCCCATATATAATTGCACATCACAGACGACCACTATCGCTCAAATTAAGAAAACTATGCCAATTATTTTTGCAAGTTTTGGCAACAAAACATCGGTGCCTAGTTACCGACTGGCAACCACTTCCAAACATTTGTTTCAGACCTTGGGATCCATAAAAAAAACAAAAAACTAGGAATGAGTTCCATGTGTGCAAGTGGGAACTGCACTGAGAAACAAGCAGCCTTTACCAAGTTATTGCTGCTTTAACAACACATTTAGCTCATTTCTGAACAACTGTGGTGTCAAAGGATAATGCTAGTCAGAAATTCTGCAACGGATTTAATGAATGTGGTGCATTTCATTTCCAGTTCCCCTTCCAGACTCTTGCAGGAAATATGATTTTAATATGAACTGTACACAGCTTTGATCGAGCGTGATGGTAATGAGCTTTGTGTTTGCACAGCAGAGCTACCTGGCTGGTGCCTCTTCTGATTTAAGTGCCACTATGGGTCGTCTGTGGTCGCTGGTGACAGCGAAGGCTCGTTTTCACGCAGAACAACCGGTTGATAGATTCACCACGTGCTGCTGATGAAGACCAACGTTGGCCTTGAGGGTGTTTACAAGCCAGAAGCACATGATCATAGAAAGTCGGAGCCCCGAGGCTTCAGAACGAGCAGCGTGACCACACAATTAGTCAGCAAAATGTTATCTTTGGTTCCTTTATGTCATTTAAAGACCAAACACCATTTCCTCTGTGATTCGCTCTCTTTCTCCTCTCATGCCACCGACTTCAGCACTAAATAACTGAACAGCTACACAGAAACGACCGCATCTGTCGATGACTCCAGACTGGTTTCATAATAGCTTAATGCCACATAAACACACACACTCTCCCAAAAGGTCAACGCAATTGCCAACCTAATGAAAAAGGATTAGATTGCTGCTTTTATGTCAGGAGAGCCAGACTGTGTTTGGTCAGTTTAATAAATGATGGGTGCCGTCGCTGGTGGATGAGCTGCATACAAAGCAGCAGCAGCAGCTGATAGTAGGAAAAGGACGTTTTCTTAGACATGAAACAGAAGCACAGCCGATCAGTGCAGAAGGATAAAGGGCCAGGCTCATTAGTTGAGGACTGCCATTTTGAAAGGACCGGTTTTAAGACAAGGCAGCTTGAGGAGATGCGATGACATTTTCTTTGCTGCTGCAATTATCTTTACACCTTTAGTCACTACTGGAGATGGTGGGAATATATCCCCACAAAAACTGACAGCCTAACTGCCAGATTTCAACATGCATATCTAGAGGAATGTGCAACAAAGCAGTCAGAGGAGTGAACTCGTTCCTGAAGCATTACACACGTACGCACACTGGAGCCTGCAGCCTCAGATCATGTGTCTTTTCAGACAAGCCAGGGTCTAGAAGCCAGAGAGGGTGTGTGAGAGGTGGACTCCGGCAGAGGATTTACTTTTGCTCATTACGCTGCCAAAGAAACTCACCAAACAATTCATCTCTTGGTTCACCCAGTGCCCTCATCTCATGTGACCTGCCATGTCTGCACAGCTCCATCCATCCATGCACACAGACCACTGGCTGCCGATTGATCCACACTCACTACAACAGTAGTAAGGAGCCTATTGATCCTTTTACCATAAGCTTGGCGCATGAACAAGTGATTATTCCAGTTCACTCCATTGCCTCATATCTTGAGATCATGTGAAGACTAACAACACAGAGCATGTGATGGGTATTTAATTGTGGCTGACTATCAGAGCCGGTCTGTCTGTTGAAGGGGTGTGGCAGAGGAGCCGATACAGACGTGCATCCTCACATTTTATAGCTTCTAACCAGCGGCGGCGCAACCATGCGTTATCCTACATGTCGTACTTTAGATTTTTTTAAACGCTGCTCTCATTATCAGCCTGTAAGGGTAAACCAGAGACCGCAAGCACATGCACCTATGTGGAAATAACGCGAGCACACTGCCCTGCGAGCTGTATGATGATTCATTAATTATTTGGTGTAGAGTGTGTGGGTCTTTAACGCAGGTGGCTGCTTTTTTTATGTGTGTGTAAAATGAAAAGTTGGATAATTGCCTGTGGCTTTAGTGGCAGCTTGATTGAGGGAACTTAATATGGCGGAGGCTGGTCTTCTCTGGTCGGAGAGATCCAACTTACGTTACCAGCCGCTTGGTGAACTCTCCGTGCCAGTTTGACTCTGCACAACAACCTTATCATCGGTGCTCCGCAAGCCGAATCCTGTGGCTTCAAACGCAACAGCTTCGCAAAAGAAAATCCTCACCAGACGAGCCCCCTGCAGCAGCAGCAGCCGTGTGGTCCGTAAAACCAAAGCGATGCCCGAACAATTAAAGGCTCCACAAGTTTCTTCGATTCAAACGAGCATCGCAGCCTGTTTAACGCAACTTAGCGGAGCGATTCGTTTAAAACGCTGAGCGGTGGAAAGGAAACGCAGCGCAGTCACACACACACATTCACGGGGGCTCCCATCCAGCAGGCTGGGACTCACGCTGGGCTCCTTCACAGTTTCATTCTAAAGCTTGGTCGCAGAGAAGGTCAGACAGATCTGTGCGTGAGCTGGTGGGAGATTCGCAGCGGGTTAAACCAGTTTCAGGGTTGTACACCTACCTTCAGATCCTCTGCTGGGGCATTTCAAGCAAAGCAGCCCTGATGAGATGCACATGAGCCGAGAGTCCGTAAAATATCCTCCGCGTTGAGGGAAATTTCCAAGTGGTCGGACAGTGTGTGAGCAGCGGCGGCACTGTGTGCATGTGTGTGCGTAAATGGAGAGGAGGGGGACCATCCCACGGTGGGGCAAAGAGGAAATGCGTCATTATTAATGGCCCAAATGCTTTGTAGTCCATTTATCATCCCCATTTCCATAGGGACTACAAATGAATTTTAATTGGATTGATTTTGATTCATTTACATGTATATAGTCCTCAGTGTATGTGTTTCCCTCTTTAGTTGTTCAGGAAATCCAAGCAGATCAGAGATCTCCCTGTCATGTTTCAGAGGTGGTAAATAACTAAGTATAGTTAGTATAGTTAGCTGTGTAGCTTTACTGAATCAGGGATGACAAATAGAAAAATACTGCCTATATACACACATCAAATCTAGTCAAGCACACATTTGTCTCAGGGGCTTTAAAATGTGTAACTAGTAGATAATTAAATACATTTAAGTATTTGATGTATTTAAGCACAGTTTTGAGGTATTTGTATTTTCCTGTAGTATTTACATTTTGATATTTTCACTTTTATTCCACCATAAATTTTACTTTTATGAAATAACGAGTTTTGCAGCTTTAGTTACTAGTTACTTTTTGCAGTTTTAAATTATTATTAAAGTAAAATAAAATGCTGATGTATCATTTCTAATTTAACTTCCTGTTATTACATAAGGTGGTTAAAATCAGCCCGGAAGCTGTTTTTTGTTTTTTTTTTGACAAATTTTTAAAACTTATTTGGATTAGATTTCTCCAATTATGTGTATAATTGGAGATTATGTATATATTTGCCATAATTTTACCTTTCCAGTTGGTGGAATAAATTTAGAATAAATTTTCAACAGAAAATGCTAATAATATACAATATTCATATGCACACTGCACTGCATGCTTTACATTTCCACATCAAGCACTGCTGTATTTTGAAGTACTTGTATTTGACTTGAGTATTTCAGTTTATGCTTTTACTTCAAAAGCATATTGCTCTTTCTATTCGCCTACATTTATATATAGTATTTGGCAGTATATAGTGTAAATTATACTGCAAATGGCTCATTTTGTATAAGAACTGTGAGTAGATTTTAATTTAGGAGTAATTATTTTAATATTTTGAGTGAAGTGGAGCTTTAAAAGAGGATTATCTAGTTCTATGATGCACCTTTATAGTATTTTTTATATCCTGACTCTCTCTAAAACCTTAACTTTTCTGCAGGAACCAGCACCAGTTTCAAAGCCAGTGTGTACACTGTTTCCAGTTTGTTATCTGGCCAAAAATTAGGAAAATATAAAAAAACACTTTCCATTACATTAGGGTCACGGGAAACCCCTGAAATAAGATCCCAAATATTTTCTTCACTCTGGCAGATTTGTGTGTTGACACTTCTGCTTTCAACAAGCACCCGCAGGCATGGAAGAAAGAGGGTTTGCGAGGGGTGGGTGGAATGGGAGGTCTGTGCAAGTACAGCAGAACTACCACATTAACCGGAGTAATGTCAGGTTGGCCTGTGTTCAATAAAACTGATTATTACTGGGAATGTGTAGGTGGGTGTGTGACTCTTTCTAGTCTATAATTTTTGCCTGCTTTGTACCTCACTTGTAAGTCACTTTGGATAAAAGCGTCTGCCAATGACTAAATGTAAATGTTGAATGTAAATGTATTAGTAATCACATTGTGCCAAATGCAAAAAATTGTGTACAGTAATGTTTTAACCTGTGCAGGTCATGTACGTAAACTTAAAACAGGTAAATGCCACCACCTCGTGGCCAAACACGTACAGCACACACAACTGAATTTATATTACTAACTACACATGGCACATTTCCTAAGGGATTAATAGGGACTGTTCCAGTGTCTGTATCATTACACACAGTAGTTTAATTGTAATTTGCCAAAACAGGAAACACTGTGGTTTATTGTATTAATGTGGTGTTTGAGTGATGATAATGATCAATATTGAAAAAGTCAACAGCAATGCCTGAATCAGTTAATAAATTACCTACACAAGCCATTTGACTTTGTGGTGTGCACATTTAGTGATGCTATACACCTGCCGCCGGGTTTCTGCATCCAAAAATAAGCAAAGAAAAAGTCACGTTTTTGCTATTAAGATGACGGCTGGTACGTTTTTAAAGAGAAAACTAAAATACTGCTCAGTAGAAAGTCTGAAAAAACTAAGTGAGAGGAAAGTGCAATTAGATTTTACTTTGAAATGAAAGCATTTTACCACAAAACTGCCTTAAAGTCTGGAAAGTATAAAATACAAATGTTATTAAACAGGCAATTTAAGAAATGACTGCAAAGTTATATATTACAGTTAGATGTAAAGCTCATCTGAGTATGCTTCCATACTCCTATTAACAGTATTTCACATTAGTGCTGAGTATATACAGTGACAGGACTGAGCACTTAAACCAAATCTGACCAACTTTGTACATATGTCTTTCCAAAAAAACAATTAATAAAAAAATAAAACACAGTAACACATTCCAGATGCTGTTTTTCCTCACTTCATACACAACGCACTACTTCTACTCCTCTGCCTCTACCACTTTGGGACTTGGCTCACGTATGTCAGATTCCATTCCTGGCAAACTAGTCCTCCTCCGTGCAGCAGTCTCAATCTTCTGCACCAGCTCCACATCCCAAGGATGAGTGACAAAGCTGAGCACCTCCCCACCCTCCACCCCTCCTGCTCTCCCCACTCTCCCCGTCCTGTGGATGTAGTCCGTGTGGGACTCTGGGAAGTCATAATTGACTACCAAGCGGACTCTGGATGTGTCCAGGCCTCGAGAGGCGATGTCTGTGCATACCAGCACGTCCACCGTGCCTTTCTGAAAGGAGTGGAAGATTCCTGCACGTACAGCAGCGGGCATCTCTCCTTGCAGACGTGCGTGCTGAACCCCCATCTCCTCCAGAGTGTACCCCAGCCAGTTGACAGTGGCAGACTTGTTGCAGAACACCAACACAGCGCCTCCTCCTTTTTCTTGTTGGAGCAGCTTCAGGGCTTCGTTGAGCTCAAGGATTTTGTCAGCACCTTTTACCTTGAGGAACGTCTGCTTGACGTGCGGCATGAGGTAGTGCAGCATCTTACTTTTGATAACCACCATGCTACCGAGGTCCGTCACCTGACTGAGCACCTTGCCAACGCCGCCTGGGAATGTGGCCCCCACCACCAGTAACTGGGCTTTATGGTCCAGGCCCCGTGTTTCCTTCGGATGACTAGCAATGTGTGTGGTGAGCAGGATGCTCTCCAGCATGTCTGAAAAACTGGTGTCGAACATAGTGTCAGCCTCATCCACCACCAAGAATCTCAGCTCGCTTAAGTCCAGACAGTGTCTCCGTAGGGCCTTAACCAGAGCACCTGGTGTAGCCACTAAAATATCAGGATGAGACTTCTTGAAGACCATCTTGATGTGTCCTACACCTCGCCCCCCACCCACAGTTCTCGTCAGAAAGCCAAATGGAGCACACAGAGTCCTGGACACGGCAGCCACTTGCTCAGCGAGCTCTCGCGAAGGCACCAGAATCATAGTGTGAATTTTGTTCGTGCTCTCAGAGTGGATGTGCTGTGATTCCCTGTCGGCCTGCAGCCGGTGAACGACAGGCAGGAGGTAACTCAGTGTTTTCCCACTGCCCGTCTCTGCAGCACAAAGAATGTTGTGGCCTTTCATGACCTTCGGGATGGTCTGCAGCTGTACAGTGGTGGGATGGGTGATGCCGACACGGTCCAAAGCCTCCAACAGCTCCTTGCAAAAACCGAGCTTAGTAAAGCTCACAGTTGTTTCCCGTTCAACGTCCTTCTGGTTTTCTGCAACACACGGTGCTGATGTCTTGGTGTTGTTGATGGCGAAATAATCACCAAATGATTTGCTATGTTTCCATCCTTTGGAGCAGAGAACGGGCTGCTCGAACCTCCCAAGTATGTACCCCGCAGACTGGTTCAGAGCCGGGTTCTTGCTCTGGATCAGGAGTTTACCAGCTTTGATGGTGCTGATCTTGTTCATGCCTCTAGTCTGCTTCAAGTTTTCCACGCGTTTCTGCATGTAGCGGGGGACACGGATAACCGCGGGGTTTTCTGGCGAAGCTGCCGTTTCACAGCATCTGATCTGACCGACAGGACAGAAAACACGGCAGCGAGATGATAGTTTGACGAGCGCAGGACGGGAAAGTGCACCTAAGTGGAAAGACCCCGAAGCAACCACAGCTAAGTAACCGACCTTCACAGACAGCATGTTGGTGCTTAACTGGTTCGGTAGGTGCTGTCAGTCAGCTGTCAACAACAAAGATGAGAAGGAAGGACTGAAACATAGAGATGAAGCAGCTTCGATGCTCTGAAAGAATTTAAATATCAATGTGACTGTGCAAAAAAACACCGCGAACTATCTACCACTTGCCCGCAGCGCCGCCATGCTTCCTTGGCGATTGTTGATGATGTCAAAGGGGCGCGAGATGATGACGTATATATAGCCCCGCATCGCAAAATGTGTAATTTACCTTTTTCTTTTTTTTAAAACAAAGAAGAAGAATTTTATTCATATTTGACAGCACATAGATATATAAAAGGATAAACAATACGTTTAAAGGAAACTATAAAAGTAAATGACATTACAATTACACTAACAATAACTGATAAAAGTAAAAATCAGGGGGCGTAAACACAAGTTATGGCAAATGAGAATATCATTCAGTGGTGCAAATAATGTATAATTATATATATATATGACATGGAAAAATAAAAAATATTCACTTTTAAACTATAAAAAGTTATTATTTAGTGTTCTCTCTCTCACTGGTAGGCGTTTGAAGAGCATCATCCTCTCATCCCTCTACCTATGACAGTCAAATGTAGATTCTTTCTAGAGAGCATGCAGACCACTATACTTTTTTAAACACTTCACTTTGGTGTAAACTGATTCTGAAATGTCATTTTGCTTCATAGCACATTTTTAGAAATTTGTGTATGAAAAAAATGGGCTATGTGATTTAAAGATTCAAAGTATTTAGGCCTTTTGCTGTGCTACTCCAATGGTCAAGTGCATCCTGTTACCTTTTTATTTTTCATGAGATGTGTCTACAATCTTTAGTTGAAATGATGTTGGGTTAAGATACAGACAAGACCATATGCCCTTGGCAAACGTATTGTGTATCCTGATTACTTCACTTTTTCCCCTTTTCTCACTTGTCTATCATTTTTTAAAATCATACAAAAACAACAAAGTAACTGAAAATCCTCAGACACGTGTCATTTTCCAATTTGATCACAACTTTTGAAACACTGTCAAGTACAAACCACTTTTCCTGAAAAGCCACTGATGCATTAACTCTCACAAAAATACAACAACAAAAAAAGATGTTTAGTGTTTCCACTGTCATTGTATTTTGTAAATATGGTCATTTATCAGATGCTTTTATGGAAAGTGACTTACAAATGAGCAAATTTAGAGTTTGATACTGCAGCAAACTCATAAAAAAAGCAAATTACATACATTAGTTTTTATCGGCTTATAGAAAAACATCAACTTTTCTGGGTTTGCACACTGTATGTCAGCACTAACAGTAAATCAATAAGCTGATCACTACCCTTGTGTATCAACACTGCCTGCAGTACAGTAATGTGAGAGACTGTAATAGATTAGAGAAGGGTGAGAAAGAGCAAGTCATTAACAAAACAGTGACTGTCAATAATTGTCCCCAGAGTTCTGGTCAACCCTCTTCAGTCTAAGGTACTTTAATGCATAAAAAAACACATTTGTATTTTTGAAAAATGCAAACAAAAATCAGGTCAACCTTATTTGTGGTTAACTTTATCTTTACAGTCTGTCACTATAGCATGCAAATTACCAGTTAGAGGCCAGACATGTCTGTCCTGGAGTTCTTAAGGGGATAATCCAGTCTTATTGTGTAGCCTCTGGGATAGTAAACCAATAAAAAGGAGACTAATCCCAGCAGGCATGCATCCAGAGAGAAGCTGGAGGGAGATACAAGCCTCTCCTGTTTAGCAAAGTACTACCTGAAATACCTAATGGGACTCAAATTATATTTATTTACACATTCCTATCTTCACCACATATTTATTTCTGTGAAGAATTAGTCGTGTTTATGCCTAGTATTAAAAAAATAAAACAACTGTCTGCCTCAGTGCTGTTGTCACATCCAGCATTGATTGTACATCAGCTACTCTTACCATGTACTGAACAAATCAGCTCACTGATTGATTTACTGTAGCTTCAGACCATCAAACACACTTCCAGTAATAGAGTCTCTGGCACATGTAGGACAAACCAGTGCAGCAGCAGCAGGAATGCCTATGAGCCGGGTCTTAGAAAGACAGTCTGGTTATGTCTATATATGTAAACCTATTTAATGCACCTTATCGCTGCAAAGTAAACATTAAATGAGTTTACATCCAGTCCATGAGTTTGCCTGAAGGGAGACTCACTCATCAGATTAAGTCAGTAGCACTGACTGAACAAAAGAGGGCAGTACGAATCAACAAGCAAAAATAAAAGTCACCCGAACCTCTCAGCAGAGCTGTGATGGCATGGCAAGTTTGTGCTTGATGTTCACACATTGCTTTAACATGGTCACATTAACCAAAATTAATATATCATGATTTGTTGTTTAGGCTTTATTTAGCATATTGTCACCTAGTGTATAAGTCAACCACACACAAATATTAGCAAGTAAGCGGCAGATGTTTAATACATTTTTAAGAACAACAAAACAGCAAAACAGTGTAATTGCCACAGCAACACATTAATTCCTTATCAGCTGACTCTGTGGTGCAGAACTGTGTGCAATTTCATATACGTTGACATTTAGCGAACATCACGTACTGTATGTTGCCAAGGTGCTGCAATGCATTTCTGCAGTCTGTGCAAACCCCAATCCTTGAAAGAGTGACACCTCTCATACAGGACCAGTGTGGGGGCAGATGGTGTTTTTTTCTCCTTCCTAACTTTCTTTACAAGAACATAAAATCATAAACCACATCTACAACCTCCCACACAATTTGTTTTCTTTATCTTCTCCCTTCAAAGGTCATCAGCGAAGATAAGAGATGCAGGTAACCTGAATTAGACTCGGGTGAGTCTGGAGACACAACTGTTGTCGGAGAAAGTTCAGTCAAAGCATGTGATTGTCACATAATAGTGAAATTATAGTTAATTAATTTTAGCATGAATGTATCTATTATAAATATCAACATAGAGTAAACATGTTTTAAGATTCATTTGGATTAATTACTAACTAAAAACAAAGAACTAAATTATCCTTTGCCCCCACTTGCACGGTGCTGCAGTTGTAATAATTGAGAAAATTAAATATTTGATGTGGTTCTACAGTTTTTCAGAAACATTATTGAGTAAATAATTTTACATTCAATTTATTTTTTTATGATGCAACAGGACAAGAATCATCACAGCTTGGGAGGAGGATTCAATTAAATTTGTTTTGCTTCAGAGACGATTTGGTTAATAAGATTAAATTAATCATCTCTGTCAAGTAAATTACTGAATAGATGATGGAAGTGGTTATACTGTATGTAGGGTTAGGCTTTAGAACACATTCAGATCTCAGTATGACACAATCATACAGTTTGTGAAAAAAAAATCATGATCTTTACTCATCTGTTAGGAGAGAGTTGCTTCTAAGGATGGCATATAAGCCAAAAAGGGTTCAACCTCATGCTTTTGCCTGGAAATAAAGACCACAGGAAATGTGATATTGATGCTTTCAGATGCATTTGTGAGCTGAGCGCTTCTCTGTACGCCCACATGCATCTAGCAGGTATATGTAGCTGTCAGAAAAATAAGCTTGTGTTGTCTGCTGTACATGCTGTTTGTCTTGAGGATGAAATAATATAATTAAATGTTCCAATGAAAGTTATTTAATATAAGAAATTATCTTTGGTACTTTGTTCTTGGTGTTTTGCATACAAAAGCACACAAAACTAAATTGAGACTTTTACAGAAATTATATATACGTGCTCATTTGTCACACACACACGCACACAAACACCATACACACACATCTCGTTTTCATTTCATTATTCTGCAATAAGTAGAATGGCTGTAGAATAATAGCAGTAATACACAATTTTTTTGTTTTTCAGTAAAAACAAAAAACAAAAAAAACAGTTGCATGTGAATTATTGTCAGTTTTGGTCTGACATCTTCAACAGGGTGGAGGCGGGATACAAATGCTTTTAGGTAAGAAGAGGCCACATTAAAGCATTAGACTGCATGAACCTGTCTGTTACTTACCCAAAGATTATTCTGAAAAGATCGGTGGGTTGGAGAAACAGATGTAAAGCTGAGAGAAACAGTCTGTATACAGCATTTATTGCTGTATACAAACTGCACAGAATCAGGGGAAAAGTGGCAAATAAATACAGTTTACAACCTAAAGGATCCATAAAGCTATGATCTATTCTTCTTTCACATAGTATAGCTCCATTCACAAGCTCAACTTGTCTGATTATATATTAATTTGCCTGTGTGCTAATAAATTTGAGGAATCAGAAGGTAAAAAGAGTGTCATGTCATTATACTTAACAATCCTGACCTGAGTTGGAGCTGCACAGAGAAGTAAGGATGAAGCCTAGGCACAAGCCAGTGTAATCTAATTCAGTTGGATGAGAATGGTGGACCAGTTAAATAGAGAAAAGTGGCTGCTGCAAGGTCAGAAGGTTAGCTTTACACATTTCAAATGTTTGGACTCAACACAGACATTTGAATATTTCGTTGCACGTGTTGATTTGCAAACACAACAGTAACACAATGAGAGATTTTAATCGACAGGTTGACAGTTTATCAAGTCTATCTTAAAACAGTACTCACATGTACTGAGCATCTGGTGAAATAAAAACTAAAGAACAGTTATGTTTCTGCTAATTAAAGAGTTTGATGTGAATAGTATATAATATTTATAAGAGAGAGAGAATTTGATCTAATTGAATCAGAGCCAAGCAACCGTACTGCTGTAATCATTTTGATTAAAAAAGAAACTACTTTGAGTTTTACTTTGTTGGAATTACCAGTAAACATTATGTTAGGACAACTTAAAATACTGAGTAGTAGAAAAGTAATAATTAGTTGCACTATAAATTGCTATAGGTTGAGCCAACTTACAATATTAAGTAAAGGAAAAGTTGGGACAGCTTAACCCAATAGAATAATAATTAATTGAGCCAACTTAAGATTTAAGATTGAACTGTGTACACACTGTGTGGTTTTGAAAGGTAACTTACCGTATCAGGGTAGAGTATGTTAGTACAGTATGAGTAAATTTGTAACTGTTTTAAGTTGAGGCACCTTTTAATTTTTACTGTGCATGTTCCATATGATCACTGTAACAAGATTTAGTTCAGTGGTTTGAAATTTTACTGTAACCATTTCTCCTATTTAAGCAGACCTTAAGGGATCTGAGATAAGTGATTGGGGTCCACAGTCCTCCATCTGTGCAAACTGTATCAAAAAGCCTTTTTAGCAGAAACTTCCCTATTTCTTCCATTATAGATAAGGATTACCCTCTCCCAATAAATAAATAAATCAAAATGACAACAAAAAAGACATTAGAAGATTATTTATTTATGACTTGCATGAGCCTTCAAAGTTCAAGTAGTCACCCGACTGTTGTTTCAAGGTAGATTTGAAAAACTGAGAGCTAAACTTCTCCCGCGCTGCCACAAGAGGCACAGTAGATAGCCTACTCATAATTAGCCTAAATATATGTATAAGTGAATATAAAAATGTCAGTATAAAATGAACTGAAGAATTTTAGGTTAAAAGGATAATTATCATAAAAAATAATAAAAAAGTTATTCAAAATAATTTAGTATTGATTGGATTTTGATTTAAATGTTAGTATAACAAATGTTTACACATTTTCCAAATGTGCCAGAGCCCAGTCCACCATTCAAACATTTCTAGACCGGCCGCTGTTTAAAAGTTGTAGGTACAATGTACACTGCTCAAAAAATAAAGGGAACACATAATCATTGCAATGTAAGTCCAAGTCCATCACACTTCTGGGGTATCAAGCCCTATAAAGGAATGGTTTTGCAGGTGGTGGCCACAGACCATCTCCCTGTCCTCATCCTTTCTGGACTTCTTGCTAATGCCCTCACCACTAGAGGTAGCATGAGGCGGTGCCTCCAACCCACAGAAGTTGCCCAGGTAGTGCAGCTCATCCATGATGGCACATCAGTGAGCACTGTGGTGAGAAGGTTTGCTGTGTCTCCCAGCACAGTGTCAAGAGCATGGAGGAGCTACCAGGAGACAGGCCTGTACACCAGGAGACGTGGAGGGGGGCACAAGAGGAAACAACCCAGCAGCAGGACCACTATCTGCTCCTTTGTGAAAGGAGGAACAGGAGGAGCACTGACAGATTGCTACAAAATGACCTCCACCAGGACACTAATGTGCATGTTTCTGCTCAAACTGTCAGAAACAGACTCCATGAGAGTTGTATAAGGGCCCAACGTCCACAAGTGGAGCCTGTGCTCAGAGCCCAACACCGTGCAGGCGGATTGGCATTTGACAGAGAACACCAGGATTGGCAGATTCGCCATTGACGCCCTGTGCTCTTTACATATGTGAGCAGGTTCACACTGATCACAAGTGACAGATGTGACAGTCAGATGAGTCTGGAGTACATTCAGCTGCCTGCAACATCCTCCAGCATGACCAGTTTGGCAGTGGGTCAGTGATGGTCTGGGGAGGCATTTCCTTGGAGGGCTGCACAGACCTCTATGTGCTAGCCAGAGGTGCCCTGACTGCCATTAGGTACCAGGATGAGATCCTCAGACCCATTGTAAGACCATATGCTGGTGCAGTGGGCCCTGGGTTCCTTCTGAAGCATGACAATGCTAGGCCTCATGTGGCTGGAGTGTGTCAGAAGTTCCTGCATGATAAAGGCATTGATGCTATGGACTGACCTGCCCGTTCCTCAGACCTGAATCCAATCGAGCACCTCTAGGACATCATGTCACGTTCCATCCACCGCCGCCACGTCGCACCACAGACTGTCCAGGAGTTGACTGATGCTTTGATCCAGGTCTGGGAGGAGATCCCTCAGGAGAACATCCGTCGTCCAGACATGCCCAGACGTTTTAGGGAGTGCATACAGCCACGTGGAGGCCACACACACTACTGAGCCTCATTTTGAATTGTCTTGAGGAAATTTCCACAGAAGTTGGATCAGCCTATGATCTGACTTTTCCACTTTTATTCTGAGTATGATTCTGAATCCAGACCTCCATGGGATAATGATTTTGATTTCCATTGATCATTCTTATGTTATTTAGTTCTCATTCCACTGTGTACTGAATTAATATTTTCAACCGAACCATTTCATTCATGGAAATCTAGCATGTGTCGTTTAAGTGTTCCCTTTATTTTCTTGAGCAGTGTATATTTAATGACTTGTTTAATGCCTTATGTCGCATGAATGTAATCTTCCGTGCAGCAGCATGCCGCTCTGGCTACAGAAACACGTCTAAAAACACTGAACTTCGGGCTCATAAGTGTGCAGATGTGGAGTAATAAACTGTTTTATTAATTAATGGCCTGAGCAGCTGTGTGCGTGTGCGCGCCCGCGCGCCCGGTGTTGTGTTGTGTCTGCTGACGTCACCGCTGGAACTGCCTTGTCACGCGGGGTTAGTAAAAGTTGGGATCGGAGCTCCGGAGGGAGGAACAGACCGGAGGAGAGACGGAGTCAAGCGGGGAAACGGCACACTTCAGCGGCGTAAAGCCAACGATAAGCACCGGCGCTGGAGGGACATTTTTGCTGTTGACTAGGAGCTAGAGAGAAACACTGACAGAAGGAGAGGCAGCGGGCGCCAGGCGACTTTCTCTGAACTTGAAGCCAGAATTGTGCTAGTTAGGTTCGGTTAACTGCCGGAGGAAGCGGGGCCAACGACGACCTGTTTCACTCCGGATTCGGGGACGGACCCCGGCTCGCAAACGGCTAAACTGAAGTGAAGTTGAAGTTCGTGGCGGTCGGTAAATGTTGTGACATTTTAGGAGAGCATACATTGCTCCAGCGGTCGACGGTCGAGTGGCGGGTTGAAAAGAAGAAAACCCGAGCTGTCAAACCCGATGACTACTGCAAACTGCCCCGGGACTGAGGAGCTGGACTTCAGACTGATCTTCGGGGAGGACGGGCAGCAGCAGCCGTTAGGCCCCGCAGGTCAGTGTGTTGCCCTGTGGCAACTGTGATGCTGCGCACTGTGGGTAGTGGTAGTAAAATTAAGACAGTGTACTCACTGGCTTAACTACAGTTGCATTAGTTTAACCATGCAACTTTCGACTGCATTCTCGATACTGTGTGCTCTATAAAAGAGGAACCGATCCTAATAAGAGTATTTTTGTTGTCGTTGAGAAAGTTGGATACTGAAATGTGTAATTTGTGCATCGCTTCTGTCGCGGTCTGCCCAGCTAATGTCCACAACACCAGCTGTCATTAGCTTGACATGCTAACAGGTTAGCACAAGTGCTGCTTTTGCCCAGTGTTAATTTGAACTGCAAATCAAACAAAAACTTATAAATGTCCCCTACGCTTACAAAAAAATAGTTTGCAGTAGATAATGTAATCTTAACGTGGTTAGCTGTGTGGCGGCACTGCAGCAGTGTTACGGTGGTTGACGGCTGATGTGTAGTTGAGTGAGGCTTAGCTGAGAGAGGGAACTGTTTGAATGTCACTGCAGTTAGCACATGCTAATGTTGTCAAAACTTTTATTCACTTAATGGTCAGAAAAAAGTCAAAGTCAGGACTGGCAGTCAGTTGTCCACTGTGTTGTTTTACCATATTCAGTCTTTGCTGAAGGCTTAAATTATTGTGAAATTTAAATAAAACCAGATTTTTTTCTAAAACTTTGCAAATCATGTGAGACCATGTGAGTACATGTTGACGTTTGTAAAAGTATTAGTGTAAAGCCATTAATGCTAGAGTTGAGCTACAGTTATAAACAGCTAAATATACAACAAACTGTACCGAATTTAATTATTGCAGAATTTATCCACTGTTTTAGCTTAGTCAACATGTTTTAAAAAAAAAAAAGCAAACAGAAGAAAAGTACTATATGCAAAGTAAATCTAAACGTTGTAATAATCTAATTGCAATTAAAACCCAGACTTTTTAAAGTTTAATGCCACCATACTAAATTCAAACTATAAACGTAAGGCTAGATTTTAAGAGGAAGCGGAGGTTAGGTAGCCTTCTGTGTTGTACCTTTATTAGTTAAGGCATACATTAGTTTCAAGAATCAACCTTGTGTCTGAGAGTAAAAAGTTTTGAAATAAGTCCTGTCTGCTGTAGCACAAGTGAACTTAAGCCCTAAGCAAGAGCTGTTGTCTTTTTAATTTCAAAAAAGACCAATGACATTGTAATTAAGACATCTGTTTCTCCACTAAATATCACACTGAAATATGCATTATCTGCTGTGGTTTCTAAATGAAACCTTTGTTTGATACACTATATGCATCACAGATGTTACGGATATAAACAAAGGGGTTATATGTATAATCGTCGTGTCATTTTTATGATGTTTTAGACATGAAGTATTGAGGACTCCTTTGTTTTAACTTGTCAAATTGATGATATACTGAGACTCTTATAAATGTTCACCCTCAGGATATGAGTGCATGCTTTTTTTTTTTACATCCAGAGCAAATCTGAACAAAAAGTTAATAATAATAATAAGACACCAGAAGTGGGCTAATGCATACAACAATTCCAGTGACTTATAAATAATCTTTGTCAGCGATAGGCAGTAGCTTGCAGACTATAAAATGTGATGCCTCAGGTCAGGATGCAAACGAGGATGTTTGCAGCATGACACTATTTTTTCACTCCTACTCAGGCAAAACTGTCCTACAAAGTTGAGAATGTCTAACGACAGGGCAAAATCTCGACAGAAAGTAATTTTTTCTATGAAGACAAACCACAGTAGTGTGGTAGAAGTGAATATTGCAGATTATGCAATGTCTGGGTTTATTGATTAATTATTAATTGCTGATCAACCATAAACAAAGTAAGCAAAAGGTAATTGTGGAAACTGATATTAAAAGAATACGTGTCTTCATTTCATAGGCCGTTGTTTTGAATTAAACGGAAGCTAAATAGCTAAATTGCAAGAATTAAAGACCACCCGACACATCTGTCAGCACAAATTCACAGCCTGTTTGCAGTCATAATCAACATACCTAGTGATTCAAAACATACCAGATGCTTCATAGTAAATTAACAACCCTTAGGAAATGTTTCCAGCTGTTATAATGTTAAGTGCTGTGATGTCATCAAGTAACGTCAAGAACATTATGGTATTTAGCTTCCACAATTTGTTTTCTTTAATTTAATTTTAAAAAAACTGTGTTGTTTCTTGTCAGGATTTGCAAAATACTAATTGTAATGTTACAAACATCCTTAAAATAATCCTTAAAAATACATTGCAGCTCTCCAGACTGAAGTTAAATTTATTCTAGATAAATTTATCATACATGATATGTAGGTAAACAAAGTTTTTATTTGCAGGTGCATTAGTGTGTGTTATCATTTTGGCTACATAAAAGGCATATAATGTCTAGACAACTGCTAGTAGTAACAGTTGATATCTGATTTGACTGCCTAGAGCAGATTTCGTATTTTTGCTAAGTGCTCCCACTTGAGTTAAAATTATATGAACAGATGTAAGATACACAGAGGTGTATGTTACATGTTTGCTAACATTGAGTAGAGATAATTTGACTCATTTCTTAAATGATAATTAATAAATCAGGATGCATCCGGCATCATGTGTGGGGACAAAGATGCAGGTGGAAACTAGACTCAGGTGGTGCTTCTGTGAAAAATTGTGGAAGTGGAAATCTCTAAAAATTTTTACAATGCATCCTTGGTTACTCATGTGAATGACAGAAACTGCTGCCTTTTTGAGTTAGTTTTTTCACTCAAGCCCTTCTCTTAAACTTGGAAATATGTTTAGAAGCATATTTAGACATGTTATACAAAGACTGAGTGTGTGAGTAGCATAAAAAAGGTCACGAGCTTGATGTGAAACCACAAATTAACGAATGTGTTTCATTTTCCTTGGTCTTTTCATTCATGCTAAACTTGGCTTCTTTAATTGAGTGATTAAACCACTGAAAGCAGTGAATCCTCCTGCTGGGTCTTAATCATGAAATACAAGAAAAGCAATGGCTTAATTAGAATTTCCTTTGATTGAGAAATAAGTTTGATTTGGAGATGGGATGAGGGGAAACGTGTAGTTGGACTAAGCGTAGATAAAAAACCGCTGTGCAGTGGGTTTTATTCTGGTTCAGATTGTAGGACTTGGCTCATAAGTGGGGGTCCAAATTAATAACTGAAGTGTAATACAGGATAAAAGGAAGTTGCACACTCTTGCCTTCTGAAGGCAAGGCTCAAGTCAGGGCTTGTTTTACTTACAACTTGGAGAACCTCTACAGTGAATATCTGACAGGTTTCTACTCCACCAAGTTTTCTATTGTTACAAATTGCCTGAACTGGGCTGTGGTTGTTATCATGTCGGTATCTAAGCAGCCAGTTATTCTGGCTTGATTTGAACTAACTCTGAAAATAAAAATGAAACACATTTCACATGTCACATTTACTACACCTCTTGTGGTTGCTGCACCAAAAGTTAGAATAATGCACTTAATTAAGCTTAGTTTTAAATGCGTTCCCTTCATCTTATTCTCTAATGGAGCTGACTTTGAGTGATTTCCTGTACACAAGCCCAACTCAGGGTTATCATCCTGTCTTTCAGCATTTATACTTGCAAATGTGATTAAAACTCTGTAATGACTTTTCTATCTGTCTGTTCTGTTCTCTCCTTTGTCTGTTTGTATTGGTGTCTATTTCTTTTTTCTCTTACTTTGTTTATGTGTTGCTCAGGAAACAGTCACCACTTTGAGGTGAATTATTCCGCTGTTCTATTAAGAGGCACTGGGCAAACTTACTGTAAGGGGTTTCCCCTGATTATGTACAGGGCAAGGTGAAGAGTAAGTCCCCCTGTGAATCAGCTTAACTAGAAAGTCGGGTGGGGTCATTCATGAAAGAAAAAACTGAGTGAAGGCAAAGTACTGGTTTAAAACCAAGGCTGAGCAACAGCTTTATGGAGCAAAATGGCATAATTTAGCCCCGGACATCTAACTATTCATTTGTGTGTTATTCCCCAGTCACATTTTAAAAGAGTTATGTTTTGTTATTTTCAGTATATTCAATACTCTTTCACATCATTTACACAAGACTTTATTGATCCACAGAAGGGGAAGCATAACAGTTCAGCTGTCTAACTTTATGGAAGCCGAAATTTTAATTGGCAAGAAGGGTTAGGATTAGTAAATTTGACACAAAAATATCAAAGTTATGAATGCACTAAATGATGTTTTTTATTAATTAAGTTTTGCTTTTTTTGTGTGTGAACAATATTTGTTTATGTCATATGTTTAATGACCAATATATGCACATTTAGGTCTCCAGACAATACTGATATAATAAATAAAAAATCAGTAGAGCTTGGTTTTGTTACGGAGCTTCAAAGAATTGTTTAACGTCTTCCAGTTAACTTAGACAATAGTTAGAGGCAGGCATTAGCTATATTCATCCACATGTATGGTGCAGATGAAAATAGTCCAGCTGTTAAGGGTTTCACTTGAAATCAGAAGAGGCTAGCTAGGAGTGTAACAACCCAGCTGTCCTCAGTAATGACATTGGAAAAGGTATTTTTTGTGTCTGTGTGGTAGTGTGAGACTCACCCAAAAATGCTCCAGAACTCATTTTTTTAATTCATGTAGCAACAAATAGTTTAATATGATTAAAATGTTAAATTTGAACTAACCGAAATGATGGTTCAGGCCTCAGCAATGACGCAAACTAAGGGATTAACACAGTACCGTGGAACTGAGCAGTGTTTTTTGACAAAAGAGGATGAGGACACACATCAAAGAGTGGAAAAAATAAGCAAAGTTAACTGATTTTCACTGGTTGTGTAGATGAGCCACTGAGGTGACAAACATACCGTATTTTTTCCAGCCTTTGTCTTTTGGCCACAAACAGCCAATGGACAAGTTCCTTCACTTGTGTTTATGGTGACAACAAATAGCAACTCAGACAAACTCATTTTCAGACTTACCTGGAACTCTCTTTCTTTAACGTTCCTGTACACAAGTTAATACAAGTTCAAAACCCATAAACTTTCACTCTGGTTTTAACATTTTTAAACTCCATGGTTCTGTTCATCTCCATTAATGTCTTTCCATTGACTTTGTTTTCATTCATACGACCTCTGACTGTTATTTTGTGTTGGTTGAATTCAACTGAATTGCAGCATATAGCACTTTTGATTTTGGTTGACTAAGGTATTTAGGGAAACGTTAGTCCAACCACGCATGTCAGATTGTTCTTTGTTTGCTGTGAGGCCATTCGTACATAGACATGTTTTCCTTAACTTGATGTTTATGGAGACTGGGATGTGCTTATTCATCAAAATGTGTATTTAGTTGTTTAAAGGATCATTTCACACAAGTCACAAAAGCATTGAGGGACTTGCACCTTGTAGTATCTAGTAGCACAGACCAGTTAGATATCCACTGAATCTTTGCCCTCACAGCAAAAATTACAACAATTACATCTGAAAAAAGAAATCTGATCCAAGATCTTTTGATGATTTTGAATAACCAGGATATTGTTTCTGGTGTGTTGCTGGTGTGTTTCAATGCCACTTTGCATTAAATGTTTTGCACTGTTTTGTGCAGCAGAAAGACGATTCTGTGTAGCAGGAAAGCAATTCCAATGACCCAAATTCTGTCAGTAGAAGTCTGTAATGATTAGATTGATAACCATTCGCAAACCGGAAAATGAACTGGCAAAGACTTTGTTTGATAATACATTTCTGATGTTTTGATGAAAGATGAAATTTAACAAACAAACAAAAAAACTATGTAAAAATTGCAAGTTGCAGTTGTGGTCAAGTAGTTCAATAGATCTAAACATCTATCTATTGAACATCTACTTTTGTAATATTTGTGGGTTAACTCTTTAAAAAAAACTTTTTATAATATTAATAATAAACTCTTAAAAACTATTTAAAAATGAAGAGGTATCGCAGTGCCAATACTTTCCTTGCACATTTAACTTAAAAATGTTTCTCTATTTTCTTCAAATTTTAACTTAATTTTCAACTTAATCAATTCTTTGGTATATCAAGCTGTGGGCTCTGTATCTAAAACAAAATTGACTTATTAAATCAATGTGACGTTAATCATGGCTTTCTCATTGCTAAGAGATTTTTAAAAGCTGCTACATACCGTTATGTGTTGCAGCACTTACTCCCACAGTGAATGAGCGAAGTACTTTTTTTTTCTTTTAATATCACATGGTTAATAAAAAAATCACTTATTTTAAATATGCAGAGAAATCCTTTTAAGTATTATTTAAGTGAGAAATTTTAAGCATAGCGGCCATCAGTACCAGACCTTTTCACAGCCTACAGTGAACTGTCATTGTGAAACAAACAGCTCTGAAAGTATTAGAGACTTATGTGTGATTGTTTCGCTTGCTACAGAAAGTGTCCTCAAACATGCTTTCATCTGCAGTATCAAGCAGGGGAATCCTGGTTGTAAATTCTAATTATAGTGCATACTTCCCTTAGCTATTTTCCCTTTTTGAACCTAGTTTCATATATATAAATAATTCAGTTCATCTTATAGCGTGTTACGTGATGTATTTGGCCTTATCCCTCACAGTACCACTTACCCTATTTGTAAGGCAGCGTCTATTGTGAAGTGATTGTTCGAGTGGTAGGAATGGGTATTGGTGAGTATTGGGTTATGCAGGTCAAGAGCAGTGGCCTCATTGGGCGTTAGAAGTGGTATGAAGGCTTAAGGGGGGGGCAGGAGTGCCTTTTATAGGTGGCAGAGTAGTAGATCCATAGCTGAGGTGTCTGGCTCTGTGCCCAGACATGCCATGTGGGGTTCAGATGGTAGGGTTAAATGAAAGGAGAGGGGGCCACACCGCTCTCTAGCTGCTGGTAAAGGGAACATGAACAGAGAACGAGCATTTTTGTTCACCGGCTCACACCGTTAAGACCTTTCTCTCTTTATTTTTTGTTCATGTTCATCACACATTAATCTTTCTTCCTGTGCTTTTTCTTATCTTGCGTATTGAAAGGAGTTTTTGTGGTTTGTCGGTTGTCGTCATACCAACACAGAGCACTGTAGACCCGCCACCAGGACGACTGAGGCTTCTTTCCTCTTTCACTGCTCAGGATATGAAAGAGACCACCAGTGACATCAGAGAGACTGATCTAGGCTAATGAAATCTCCAGATGCCAGCAGCCACCACAACCACTTAGTGGCTAGTCAGGTTTGATTTTATTCTGTTAATGTGCTACGTTACATTCTGCGTCTGCAGGACTGTCTTTGTCGTACTTAGATATGAGGATAAGTCAAGGTGCATTTTAATCATAATGAAATTATCAAACTGATAGCAACAAGTGGAGAAAACTATCTTGCCCTTGTCTGTGTTGTTGTCATCGCTGTGCTCCTCTCAACCAAGAGACTGATCCTCTCAGTCCTTGTCGTGGGAAAGACTGAAAGACTGAAATTACATCGCTCTCATGGTGGACTATTTTGAGCTCCCAAAGAGAGTGGCAGAGGCCAGGCGGCAGGTTCTAGTGACTCGTTCGTACTTAGAGCAGGAGAACCCCTCTCGTCTCAGCACATCTGCAGCCTTCAGCTTTTTTACTGCTCAGGCACTTTGTGATCTTAACGAGGAGAGGAGTGGAAGAATGCTGTGTGCCACATCACCAGGTGAGTGTGTTGGCACTCCCCTGACTCTAGTCAGGTGTGTTTTATGTTGTTTGTGTGCATTTTTCAGGTTGAGTGTTGGGAGCCACCACTCAAACGGCTACAGCACAGACTATCCTGAAATCTGCAAAATCCATTAGTCCACCTTATCTAAAATATCTAATATATAAAATAATAAAAGACATTCAGCTAATAACATATACAATCAGTTTAGTGAGTTGTCTCTAGTCCAACATTATATTTTGCTGCTATGTTGTTGTCATGCTGTCATGCTTTGAACTTGACTTCCACTTTGTTAGTGTCCACTTAGCCTGATATTAATCATTTTGATTGTAAATCTTGCTGATATTAGACACATACTATATACAGTTTGGAACATTTTTGAGAAAAAAAGATTAATTTTTACAAATTTTAAACCTTCACGTGTGTATGTGTGTGAAAAAAGAGACCTTATGGACCTACATGGTATGATATTTATATGAAAATGTAAAAGGGAAAGAGGTCAAAGGTCAGACAGTCATGCATGAGGTCCACATGGTGTGGATTAGATCACCATGTGGGTGCCCTCTGACCTTACTGAACTGACGGTGTCCCAGCACCCACTGTGATGAATGAGACGTTTGTTTCCCAGGGCAAGGCATGAGTAACTATGTGAGGCATCTGTCTAGTTTAAATTTAGTGTAACTGAAGCTACCACTGGCTGCGCTGTATCAACATGTCAGAGGCTGCATTACATGAGAGAGAAAGCTGTTGAAGTCCTGCATCTAGTTCCACGTTTATTCTTTCTCTCCATGGTCTCCTCTTACTATGAGGTACAGCTTGTAACGCAGGGATTACGGTGGATTTATTCCCATTTTATTTTAGTCAACACCTCAAATTTATACTTCAGTCAGGCTAATGCATGGCACTGACACCCCTGTCCAGTGTGGTTCCTGCTATGTGTTGACTAATCACATGTGACACACTTTAGAGTTATCATGAAACAGTGGTTGTGCAGTGACCTTTACGTGAGGTGAGCAATAAAAGGCCGCTTTTGATAATAAGAACTAAAAACTAAATCTAATTTAGTTGTAAACTTGCGAACCAGTTATACATTATACATCCCATGTGGTTGAGTGAACCCTGCTACATGGGTCATGATTGGAATGTGGTGAACAGTTGTGCAAAAAGAGCATCACATACCAATTTTGAACAGTGCGCAATATGACCCACTGATCACTTAATCCACATCATGCTCAAAAATAAATCAGGTCTCTGTAGTGTATGTATTTTGGTATTCTCATTAAACAGCTATCGACTTGCAACACTGATAAAAAAGATGTAAAGGACGTATGGTTTTTATGGACGTGTTTCGTTTATGTTTCTGGAGG
>OMLM01002815.1:43307-67527 GCA_900302695.1 Helostoma temminkii
TTTCTGGAGGGGGAAATTGTGGTCTTCCTGTTTTCTCCTTGATTATTTCCTGCTAGTTTCTTTTGTTGTTTTGTGTTGGTCTGATTGCAATCATGATAAAAAGGAAGAAGACTGTTACAAGGTTCTCCTCGAAAGCAAACGCTTTACTTGAAAACGTTTCTTTTTACCACCTCATCACACAGCATCATTCATTCCACTACAACACAAGCTGGACGGGAAATGGTTCTGTTCAAACAAAAAATATGGGTCAGAACCGGGAGGTTAGAGTGGCTGCTGCTGATATGTGGCCATGTATAAAATTAGCAATGTATACGTAATTAGCGTTACTTATATATTTAATTGGACATTCCAGGAAAATATGATTTGTTTTAAAGTTCGGAGAAGATTTGGGGACACAAATAGTGTGCATTTATTGTACTGTAGTCTCATAATGTTCTCTAAGACTCTTGGCAAATGTCATTTCTTCTCACTGATCCTTATTGCTGTGTCTTACACTCTGCTTCTCTCACTTTCTCTCTTTTTCTCTCACACATAAAGGCGCACTAAAGCTCTGTTCCCATCTTTCTCTTTCCCTGGTTCTCTCTCTCTCTCTCTCTCTCCCTGGCTGACTTTTTCTGGCACATGCACCAGTCAGCCCTGACAGATTGTTTAAATGTCACCCCTGCGAGCAGTAGCCTCTGATGTTATCTGTTTGGGGTTATTGCAGGCCATGAGGCTGCTTGTGTTTGCCTCTCCAGCCAATGTTCTAATGCACTGTAGCTCTCCTGAAATTGTAAACCTATACGTACATAAACAGTCTGACAAGGTTTGTGTTTGCATGCATATAGGAAACCATGGTAATAGAGTTATTTAAGCCATGTTTAGGAAGGATGTCACAGCATGTGTTTTAATGCAGTTGATTGACTTGGGAAAGGAGCTATTTTATGCAAATATCATCAGACACACTGAGTAAAAGCTGGGTGATAGCTAATAATGATTTAGAGTTTTTCTCCACTACGTGAAAGAATTTAAGCAAATGACTGTCACAGTCTCTGTATTCGCTGTTCTGTGCATTATGTCCTTAATGAATTACCAGGAGAACATAAAAGATTGATGTGTACAAACAAAACACCATCGGCATTGGTGTGTCAGAAAACAAATGTTCATTAAGAGCAGACTTAGGTAAAATGCCAAATGAATGAATAAATAAAAAGGTATACCATATCTATATGGTACACGTCATGATTAGCATTAGGTCTATAATACTTCGTTTGTAAGGGTCTGTTTCTATTTTCTGTTCATACATTCCACACAGGGCTTAGAATATAAAGATAAATGATAAAACTCTATGTGATCAATGTAATGTGCATTACTGAAAGTTTGCATTATCTTATGTTAGCTCACAAGACTCACAAGAAGTGTCTGAGCTGCGTTTTTTATGTCATTGTTTTCTTCAGTTTTAGACACAAATTTTGATGGATTGTGTATTCAGCTCTGACAGCTGCCAGAACACGTGACCTAAACACAAATACTGCGCATGAATGCATGTTGTGTGGACACTGACAGACGATTGAATCTACTGTTGCTGCTTTCACTACGTAGCATGTAACGCATTGTAACAGGCCATTCACACATATTGCCATTAAGTTGACCCTTCGTTGCGATGATCTCATTGCTTATTTACACTAAAACAAACAAAGCCAGCAGAATGTTGCCCAAGTGCTCTTTTTTTAGACGCCTACCAGCATCCCCAAGTATGAGACATAGGATGTATAACTCCCACGTTGGAAATATGAGGCATACCGGTGTTGCTTTCAAAACAATGTTGGGTAAACCTGTTATTTACTGTATGTGCTTTTGCACATCTTGCATAGTTACAATGTGATTGTCACTCAGCCAAAGTTATTAATGTGAATGAACACAAATTTGGATTTGTGCAAGCTGTGATAAGATGTTGTACTTAACAAGCACAGGAGAAACAGAGAGACTGAAAGAGCCGCTGCAGTGTGGAAGGCAGCCTAAGAGGGTTGCCATCTACTTTTTGCTAGACTAGTACAAACTTTTATCTTTTGTGATTCTTAACCTGCCCGCAATTGGCCAGAACCGGTAACCTCACTGCTCACACTGTACGGGTCAGACAGTTGGCCCAGTCGGAGAACTTACACAACTTGTCGGTACAGGTCTTTTGGTCGGCTTTATGTAGTGACAAGTTGAATCAAAAAAACAGATCAATGTTTACAAAAAGAGAGAAATCCAGTTTTATTATTTGTGATTTTGCAATGAATAGAGAACGAGAAGATGGAAAAGAATAATACGGAAGACGAAGATCTCTAAAGTTCTGTTTTATCACAGCACATCGATCAGCCACAACACCTGGTTTTAATGTTATGTCCAACTGGTGTAAACAGGTTTAGCCATTACATGTATATACCACACCTATCATGTTAAAACAATTAGTCCTGTCTATATATTATGGCAACAACAATGTGGAAAATTGAACAATGAAACTGCTCACACTGCTAGACAGCTGACCAAAGTTTCTGACATGCTAGTAAAGTAAATTTAAAATGAGATATAATTTTATAGATTTTTTAAGTAATTTTACTTATACTTGAGTACAATTTCACCATAGTAACAGTGGTTATGCTTTCATTTAGTAGTCTTTACACCTCTGATTATTACATAGATGTTGCCCTAGCACAGGCTGGATCATTTTTACTACTTACACTGCCAATAATAACCCTCGGAAGTTAGTTCCTTTTATACAGAGCACTATGGTGACAGTGTTGTTATAACTCAAACTTGACCCGTTAGTGTACTGTAAAAAGGGCTGTGCTAAAGGAGACTTGTCTTTGTGGTTCTGCACCCCCTGCTATGCTTAACAGATTCAAAAAGTGGCCGGCTACCAGGACTGAATACCATTTCAGGACATCCCGATTCCGATTATGATTCTGCTTAGCGATTCCAGTTCTTATCCGTTCCCACAAAGTGTTCCCACTCAGCTTAGGTGTTTGGCATTTTAGCTTCCCTTAGAAGCTAAAATGGGGGACAGAGAATTATAGGTGTGACGTTCACTGCAGTGGGTGAGAGGCAGGTCAGTTGCCCAAGCTGAGATATAGCCTATGTATTTCCATATTTTAACAGTACAATGAAAGTAAAATTATTAATGATATCTTGCATTTATTAAAACAATGAAAGAAAAGGGGGAAAAAACAAAAGGATATCAAAACTGAAAACTGAACACCTAACTCCAACCCTACCATCTACTGCTGGCAAAGAGTTGGCAAACTTTTATTTAGACATCATCTGACACAAATTACTGGGTCAACAAAAAAGTGAGTAACAGTGTGTTGAAACAAAAGGTCACCATTGTTGGTGTGTCTAGCAATGGCAGATAATTCAGAAAACAACTGTTCTGTAGGAGCAGACTATGTAAATGCTCAACACAGCACACCCCCAGAACTACAGACTGATGAGAGGTCAGATAGTGCCAAGTACTTTGTATGTGTGAATGCACCATAAGGTTAACTATGACATTGGTGTCTAGACCCCTCAGCAGTGGGATCTTAGGCCATCACAATCAGGGCCCTGTTTTAAAATTGATATATGTAATGTTCTCTGTATCATGTTGATTAAATAAGTAGTAATTGTACATGAGATTTTTTTAGTACCAAACAATGTGTCCAATTAGTCGTGTGTTTGAAAGGGATCTTTGTGCGTTGATGGGTATTTAGTTCAGGTGGTTACTTGGCACTGTATGTTTATCCCATAATGTTATCTCGGCATGAGATTGTTAATTAGGAGCTTAATTTAGCTGCCGGCATATGTTAACATTGGCTTAGTCTGCCATTGTTAAGCCTCTACTGGCTGGTGAGTGTGCTGTGACGGCACAGGAAGGCTCTTTGATGTAACCTTAATATAACATTACAGGACAAGACAATAACCAGACACTACAGGAGTCAGATGTATCAACATTCTACTGTATATGTTCTGTGTACTTCATGATAGACCGAGCTGCATTATTCTTCTTTACATTTGGATTTCTCGCTGTCTCACTCTCACTGAATTTTATGTGTACACAGACTCATCCACCTACACGTACAGGGATCACCAGTAGGTTTGGCATAAATCCAGTCAGAAAGGTTTAGAGCCACAGGTGTAGGCCAACCCTTACAATACATGTGCGTCACAGGCTCTGTGTTTAGAAATGTAGGCAACTAGCCAGCTAAAGAGTTCTTGGAAAACCCAAGGAGATGGAATTAAATTTCCTTATGTGAGCTTTGCTAGGAATCACTGCAAATATATCTATATGAACCCAGGTGTTAAAATTAAAAAAAAAAGTTTGTATTCTAAAAAGGTTTTAAAAAAGATCTAATATTGATTTATGTACTAAAACACTAACTGCCTACCGACTTTTTAAACATTTTAAGTGGGAACTTCTGACCCTAATACAACATCAGCGGGTGGCTTTTACAAGAGGAGAGGTCTCACTCTGTTAAGAGTTTGTGGAACAACAGAGACATGCATTGTTCAGAGTGATACCTCTAACCTCATGTACAGTCTTTGGCTACAGGGAGTCTGACATGTTTCATTGGCCTGTCATCAACTGAAATAATTGAATTGGTGTTTGTTAGTGGCATCTGATATGAGCTGCTGCTGTTTGACATTGATGATCAGCAAAACGTGAGGCTCAGTGGATATTTTCTACTCACAATCCAATGCGTCACATTCACACACAATAAATTTGACTGTAGCTCACAGTGCTGTAAAGAAGTTTTTGCCACCTTCCTGATTTTTCATTTTTTGCTTATTTGTCACACTGAAAAGATTCAAATGATCAAACACATTTTAAATACATTTTAATATTACGCAGCAATAACCAGAGTAAATAAAAAAAAATACATTTTTTAATAATGATTTCATTTATTAAGGGAAAAAAGCTGTCCAAACCAGTCTGGCTCTCTGTGAAAAGGTAATTTGCCCCTAAACCTAATAACTGGTTGTTCCACCCTTGGCGGCAACATCTGTAATCAAGCGTTTTTGATAACCGACAATGAATCCCTCACATCACTGTGGCAGAACAACAGCACTGTTATTGCTTTAAGACAGTGGACTCTTCAGAGAGTTGATGCGGTCTGCAACTTTTCATTAATTTGGCTGTTGAGACCTATTGAAATTGTTAGAAATGCTTCTTTTTGTTTGTTGACGTAGCACAAATCTAAAGTTATTAAAGCTTGTACACCTGCGACAGCAGGTACAGGCGTGTTAGAACAAGAAGAAATTATTTGGTCAAAGTTGGTGGTGTTCTCTGGAAAAGTTAAAAAAACAAGAATGACAAATAAACTTTTATATAAAATAAATAAATTCATGAAGGTATGTATTTGTGATTACTGTCATGGTAACTCAGAAATGTATTAAGTTATAGCAATTAACCTACTCTGTTACATTACAAGGAAATTATTTACATTTGGGAATAAAGAGCATAGTTACTCAACCTAATTGTCAATCTATCGGAAATGCCGGCATATAGCCTGAGCCTGAGGCTCAGAAATGAACCATAAAAATGCACATTTCTCTCTGTGTCAGTGTCGGCAAAGCTGGCCAAAAAAATTATATTTGAATATTCATTCTAAAAACAGACATAGAATCAAACTGAATATCATTTGCTTAGGTTATAGGCTTAATTATGTTATGTTATACGAATAGACTGTCAGTGTTCCAAGACCTTTACTGTTATGTGATCAACATGAAAAAGGAAATAGTAATCAAATGTTACATATTTTTGAGATGTGCCCTCATTTTGGAATGGTTGCTAACTGTAGCTGTACAACCCTGGTTTGTTTACAGCGTTATCTCCACAACTTTGTCATCTAAATCTAAGTATTTCCCAACTGGGCTTTTTCTTTGCTCAAAGTAGAAATCACTCTCTCTGCAGATGAGTTTGGTTGCAAGCTCTCTGTCATCATTACAACATGGGTGTTGAATTAATTGCTCTTATTTGACCTACATTTCATTTTCAATCAATGAAGGTGACGCTATCTATTATGCATATTATACATTGTATGCATTGCAGTGACCGAGGCCCACACAAGCACTCTTGAGGCAGGCATCCTCCACAGTGCTGGTTTTTATTTCAAAATTAAATATACATTTTCGCATTCAAATATTTTTTTTGATTATATGCCCAAATTTAGAATATTTGTAGACAGATATGTTTGGAGAAACAGAAGGTTAAGGGGATGCTTGTGACACATTTAAAAATGTGTTAAAAGCATAGAATATCAAGGTTTTGAACTTGTTTTAGAGACTGCAGAAATGAAATGAATCACATGTTCTGTTCTTTAACGTGTTAATGGATTATTTATACAAGGTATGTGCCTTTATTTCATGAGGCTTATTGTATATTATATGGCATATTGGCACAGTTTTTCTGTGGCCTGTTCAGCTGGTCAGCAGCTCTTAAGGAGAGCTGAAAGAGGAGACTGGGCTGAAAACAAAGCCTTTTATACAGGGGATGTAAGCAGAGCCTGTTCTAATCAAGCCGCTTGTCCACCACAAAGGGAACCCTGGCTTGGGTTACCCTCTAGCTTCAGCTGCACATGGTGTTGGGACTAGTGCGTAACCTAAGACAGTAATATGTGTTGGGATGTGTGCACATACACATGCACACTCCCTCACACAAAAATACTGGAAGGCACAGGCATATAACCACTAGCACACAGGAACATACATACATTCATATACCACCCACACTTTTATAGCGATACACAGGCACATATACACAAAGAGAGGTATAGACAGAAGGATTGTGGGTGCACCAGCACGAAAATGCAACAGCAATAATCTTGTCTTCTTCTCTGGGAGGGACAAATCCTGCCCTCCCTCTGTAGTAAACTGGTCTTCCTCAGAATGTGGGCCTGTGTGTCACTGCCGGTCACAGGACCCTGACACACTCACTGTGCAGTGGGAGTAGGAGGAGGGAGGAACAGAGTCTCTATGGATTATCCCCCAAGCGAGAATCTCCAGGCAGTGTCAGCCAGAGGCCTGTCGAGCTTTGTGTCAAGTAGCCAAAGTAGATGCCACCATCAGCAGTGGGTCAAGCCGTTCCCTGTGGTTGTTGTGAGAACACACCAGTCTTTATGGTGTGTCACAAACATCCTACAGTCTGCGTTTCACTGAAACATCTCCCGGTGAGGCGGATCTATTATTAGCTTAGGTACAGCAAAGCCTCTTAGAGATCTTTATTTAACTGGATTGGCTGATGTATGGACACTTGAGGAGTGTGTGCAGCACTAGGCTTTCAGGAACAGTGCAGAGCTCTGGCAACCAAGGCCAAACAATAGTGCTGCTACTTCTTCTCCTCTCCACTTCTCCTCCTTTCTTAAGGTGATTGGTGTTTGGCTTTGACAGGGGGGTTTCCCACCACTGACCCCTTTCCCCACAGTTGCGGGTTTTAGGTAGCAGACTAATCTTATCTCAGGCAAGAAGAGGGCTGCGGGCCAGGTAACATGGACAACCCCTGCCTGACCGTCTCTCTCCACATTGTGTTTGGTAAAAACACAGAAAAGTCAAAAAGTAGATGTACATTTGCCCCTTTCTTTCAAATGTATCCTCCTTAAACAAGATTAATCGATTTGGAATAGATCATAGGTAATAGCATATCAATTTAAAAATATTTTATTTAAATTCAGTATCTTAAATAAGTGTTCATCAGTAGTTCTGAGTTTTTTTTTTTTCTTTTTGAGAGGAAGATGCATCATTGTTGCGAAAATGAAAAACAGCTTTCAGTCATCATTTCTCACTGAAACGATTTCCTGTGGACCAGCTGGGAGCAGTGTCGCTGCTACTGACTGTATGCTTAACTATGCCTAACTAAAATGTTAAAAGAATGTTTGTTTGCATTGTGAGAGACGGATTGTCCTCAGGGAGGCTGTGGTGAGAAAGTAGTGCACAGGAAACAAAGCTTTCTGAAGCACTGAGTAAATATGAAATTGTTCTTGTGAAAATGGTTAATCTACTGGCTAAATCCTTGATGTGTATCCTGATTAGCATCTGTGAAGCAAATCTGAGACCATGAAGAAAACAGAATACAAGTGGGCTTAAAATGCTTTTAATTTGATTTTGTTATTTAGTTTAATTAATCTATTATGAACAATTTTAAACCAATGCTACCATTCTGTTTTTTAAATACTGTGGCAGAATGAGAAATGCATCTAGTATTGAAAACCAGCAGGATGCCTGTCTTTCCATGTTTGGTTAGTAAAATACATTTGCAGAATCCAGTTCTTAATTTAGAGAAATGAGTTTTGCGTTTTTTATTTTGGTGAATTCATTTATGCTCATTGTGTTCGTTATTTGAGTAAGACTTCTCACCTTTTTACAGCTGTCTGTGCAGGACATAGGCTATGACAAATCCATGCTGCTATTGGGTTACTGCAAAACACTAACCAATAAACCCTCCCTGCTGATATTATTGTATAGATATGATCACTTGGCAGTGCCTCTTGTCTTTCTTTGGGCTACATGGTGTTAAGCAACAACAGCTCCTCAGACGAGTGAGAGGAGAAGAAGGCGGACTGTCTCAACTCATAACTGTATTTTCGTTATGCATCTCCCTTCCCTTCTTTTTAAAAATGTTTTCAACCATGCTAACTGTGTCATCTTGTGGCAGATGCCTGGTTTACCAATTTCACCCACTTACAGATTTGTGTCCACTCATCAACAGGTGAAGTCTTTTATAATGGATTTTTTATCCCCGTTAATATCTCACTCATTTTTCTCTGTAATTCATTATTTCTGAATATTAGTCTCTAGAATAAGAGCTTTTAGAAAAAAGTATTCATGCTGTGTAACTGTAAATTACTATACTTTTTTAGAAAACAGTATTTAATTGTGTCTTGTTTTTACTGCAAATGTAGTTTTTGTTTTGTATCATTATCACACGTACAGCAATGAGAAATCCTTAATTCTGTTTCTGTGAGCATGGTGTGGCGTATAATAAAGACTAGTGTGTGGGAAAAGGGTGATGCTTTGGTTTGCCATTTAAGGTGTGTGCTTCTGTCTTTACCACTGGCCTCCTTTTCTTTCTCACTTTTTCTTTCCTTTTCTCTTCTTCTATTCTCTTCATGTTACTGTATTTCCCAATTCAGACTACAACTATTTAGTGAAATGGTACTTTTTTTTTTTGCTAATACCCACAGCCTCTTTCTTAACTCCCTTGTCCCTTTTTTGGTCCCTGTCAGTCAGTCAGATGCTGTCGTCAGAGGATCCACTGCTGGGTCTTGTGACAGGCAGGCAGGGCCAGTGCAAAGCTGAGCAGCTATAAATAAAGAGCTTGCTGCTACTGCCTATGTTGCTGCTGCTGGATAGAAAGTGAATACAGAAACATACCATAGAGACACAATTCCTTCACAAAACAACTTTTCCTTTACTAATCTTGAAGACTAGCCTTAATGTGTGACAATACAGAGCTGTTACACCTCTGGTATGTGATACAGTAAGAGGAAACAAATATGGGAACTTAAGTTACAGCTTATTTATTCACGGTTTAACAAATATTTTCATTTTGTGATAATAAAGTTAATATTTTCTCCATTTTAATCTAAAAGTCTCTAATTTTTTGTTAGAATCATAATTTTTTTTCATTTAAGGAATATGGGAAAGTGTTGTGCAATGATTTCACAACCTTATCCTGTACAGGCTACACTGTGTTATTAGCTAATCTAGATATATTTTATGCATGCTTATTGGCATATAAGGCAATTTTGCAGTTTTCCAAAGGATATTAATCATTTCTTTTTTCAATTTTGCTTTTTATGGTAAAGCGTAAAACTCACCCTAACCATAAAGGCCAAAGAGAGGTTGTGACCTCGAAGGCTTGTGTCATAAGCTGTTTGCTCAAGCTTTTTTGTGCTTTTTGCCATTGACAAAAATTATATACAGTTGGTTATACAGTTGGTTATATGCTATGTCTTTGTATTCTTGGTGAGGTGAGTCATACTAAAGTATTAGAAAATCACCAGTTGTATATAATGCCATGATAAATACAGTCAACTACCTGAGTTAAAATGTACATTGACAGTGAAATGAAATTAACTTTTCCCATGTGAAATGCTGGGAGGGGGGTTATTCCCATTGGGAACAATGGAGCATATGCCATGGAAGTTTATCAATAACCTCTAACTGAATAGTGCCAATGCAGACAATGGGCTTGTCTCTCTGTTTGTGTGTGGGTGTGTGTGTGTGTTTGTGTGTGTACATGCTGCCTGTGCCGGATGACCTTTGGTATAAATAGCCTGCCGGCGCTAGCTGTGATGACAGCCGACAGCACGCACCGTTGTGTGAATTTGTTTCCTGAGTAGTGCTGTTCATCGGTTATCCCTCTTGGATTAATGCCTGTATGACCGCCTGCTACCCAGCAACACTCTGGCCTCTAATTTCCTGAAACTGGGCTCCATCACAAATGCAAACTCAAAACGCAACCACACATGGGTCTATGACCAAATAATTTTATGCTTTTAGCAGCCAGAGAATCAAGCATAGTGCTGGTCATATGAAAACAAGACTGGAGCAGGATGAATAAATAAATAACATTTAGTATCAGAAAGTGGACTTGTAGTGGCCTTTAAGAAGTGTTTCAATTAGAATTTGCTGTGTTGGGTTGAAAAACCAACAAAAGTCTTTATTAAATTTAAATAATAATGTCATTTCTGTCTGTTCCTGCCTGCTGTTGACTGTTTGTCTGTAACCAGCACGATAAAATTGTGGGTAAGATGCAAATGGATCCACCATTTGCATATTGGTTATATGTTAACTGGTGCTTTTGCTTGATCTGCATTAACACAACCATATGTCTGCCACTCCTCTTGTGTTTTAGGTCATTTAGGCAATGGTTGCTTTACTTTGTCCAAGGCAACTTTTCTACAGACATTTTTGCTTTAATAAACTTGTAAACTTCTTAATCAAACTTGATATAAAGGTTTTATTACATAGCCTTGTACTTATTTATTAACTTAATAAAATCAAGCTAACAACATTTTCTTCAAATTTTGGTCTTTTAATCTCCCCTTTTCTCTTCTTCTTCTAGATCTGGAACCTGATGACAACACGTCGTTCTACATCCTAAATGTGGGCCAGCCCCAGTCTGTGGTCACTAATCACCAGTCTATTGGCCTGCCTCGTCATGGCATGCAGTCTCACTCCCATGTCATCAGCACTTCCCCTCGGTTTCAGTCACACAAACCAGGATCTGAGCCGCCAAGCTATGATGCACAGGACTCAAAGTATGGCACTTCCCCGCTGCTGCCCTCTGCTCCTGTGGAGGCACCAAAGCCCTTTGAGTGTCCCAGTATCCAAATCACATCTATCTCCCCTAGCTGCCAGCAAGAGATGGATGCCAATGAGGAGGACCTGAGAGCCAATGGCCCTGATGGGGACTACCATGGTGACAGGCCCCTGTCCAGAGACCACCTGTATTTGCCGCTGGACCACTCATACCGGGACTCTTCGCTCAGCCCCAGCCCATGTAGCAGTCTGTCCTCTAGGAGCTGGTTCTCTGATGCCTCCTCTTGTGAATCATTCTCACATGATTCTCATTATGATGACGTTGACTCTGAGCTAAATGAAGCAGCTGCCCGGTTCACCCTTGGATCCCCACTTACTTCCCCAGGCTGTGCCTCCCCTCAAACTGGTGGTTTAGTTCCTGAGGAGCAGCCTCACTGGCCACATCACCACCCCACCTTTGTACATCACTCCCACTCCATCAGCTTGTCTCCTCGACAGTCCCCCTGTCACTCGCCACGCACTAGTGTCACTGATGAGAATTGGCTCAGCCCACGGCCACCTTCCCGGCCCTCCTCACGTCCCACCTCACCGTGTGGGAAGAGGCGCCACTCCAGCGCCGACATCTGTTACCCTGGCTCATTGTCTCCACATCACTCACCCACACCCACGCCAGGACCTTCACCCAGGGGCAGTGTCACAGAGGACACCTGGACTGGCAGTACGTCCGTAGGCATGTCGCCTTTTCAGTGTTGCCCATCTGAGGCAGACATCCCATCTAAGACGAGGAAGACCTCGCAGGACAGAACAGCTATACAGACTGGAAAAGGGGAACTGGGGCTAGATGACCAAGGAAGTATGTCTCCCAATTTAGACTCCCCTTCAGACGAGACCCTGCATAGCCTAAAGAAGGATGGACTTGGGGAACAGTTCCTCTCTGTGCCCTCCCACTTCTCATGGAATAAGCCCAAGCCTGGTCATACACCTATATTCAGGTAAATTTGCTGATATTGACCCTAGCCCTAATCCTAAATTCTGCATCGCCTCACAGATGAAATGATGCAATCCAGCTAAAGCAAATGATTCATGCTGATGTAGATGACTCAGTTGCAGATTAAGTCTTCAATGGTTCATCGAAGACTAATTTTCAATTGTTTGAAATAGATTTCTGGTTCAAGCCATTCTATTCTGATGTACCTACTTGCATTTGAGTAAGACTTAGTGAAAATTAGTATTACAGAGCAATATGATTTGTTCCATCTTAATTAACAACATCTCGCACCTTCATAATGTTTTTCACTTAGAGCAAAAAGCAGATGGTGCTATAGCGATAACAGCTTCTTTAACAGTATTTTTGTGAATTATTAATGCAGTCACTGGTCGGCAGGATAGCACATTGTCAGTCTTAAACCAATCAGTAATTCAAGGCTGATAAGGCTGGTAAATGTTTTTATAGAGCATTGTTAGGTTTCACAAAGACGCTTTTTCATTCACAGTCATCTGTCTGTTCTCCAATGTGTTCAGCATATGAAGTCATGGCCCTGTTTGTGTGCACTGGCCCCTAACACTGTAAATCAGCACAGGGCACACATGGCCACAATACACACACACACACACACACACACACAGACAACACAAATGCTTTTTCACATAGACCTAACACTCAAATAATACATTATGAAGCACACATCTACATTATTTGCTCTCACATTTTGACCTACAGGTATCTTCCTATATTCGCCCTCTCTAAAACTACTATAATAGTTGTGAGATTTTCTTTTCTACAGAAGAGAGTCAGACAGAGAAAGTGCTTGTATGCCATGAGATAGGAGGTTGTAATGGGGCCTGTGTACATGCATATGTGGTGTTTTGAACAGATGGCTCAGAGATTGAAAATTGGTAGGGTGTCCAGACAGTTGCTTTGACAAAGACTCACTCCCTCAGCTGTCTACTGTTAGATATAAATTGAACATTTATAAGTTGGTTGCCAAAAGCAAAAAACAAAATGGCTGTATCGCTCTGTGACTAACACTGTATGCACAGTCAGACTAGAATTTGTTAGCTAAAAAATAATCAAAATAAAATTAACCACAGATGAATGGCTGATGAATGAGAAACATAACTATTAGTGCTTTGCTAATTTGCTGTTTGTGTGTGTGTGTGTGTGTGTGTGTGTGTAAGCAGCAGAGGTACTGATGGTATTATTGACTGGAGGTTGTGCAGTATGTACAGTATGCTTGTTGGTACACCATGAGGCAGCCAGTCAAGACTAGTAGATTTTCAACATAAAGCTGCAAGGGCACATTATAAACCTATTGTTTTACAGTCATTCATTAAAATGTATATTTCAAGAAAATTTGTTTACAAGGTGTTAATACTGTGTGAGTGGTCTACACATTCATGCTGCTCAGTGGCCTGGATAAAGGGAGGCTGTAGAGAATGATAGGTTGTGTGAATGTGATTGGACTGGGAACTCCTATACTATAGCATAGACATATGAGAAACGTTATGCTATGTCAGCAGATGAGCCACCGCTCTGCTCTGCTCTGTCACGGAGCTCACATTTCCTGTGTCCTCCTCTACTCCTGTTACCGTAGCAGCCATGCAAACCCACACTTCCTGGGTGGTTATGTCATGGCTGCTGGGAGGCAAACATGAAGGTTAGGATGCCTCTGTGACACTGCGTTAGCATGCTAGATCTTAGATGTAGCAGCTGCCAGATTTAAACCATAATTTAAGTTGAAAGCATTGAGAGTGACAAATATTTAAACAGAATACAGTGCATTTATCGTGACACGTACTGAGCACATACAGAACTACAAAATAATGCAGAAAAAGAAAGAGTCCTCAACCTGGCTACTTAGTGTGTGTGTGTGTGTACTGTGACAATTTACAACATAAAGTGGTTGAAGGTGACATTTCCATGTCATATGTGGTAGGAGAATTTCTAGACTGTTAGTTTCTAACCACAAGGCTGTTTTTTGCATTTGTCTGTCTACAAAATGTCAGCCGCATGCCTTTTCATTCCAAAATGTGTTGTTCCTTTGGATTTAGTGCCAGAGTCTTGGGCACTTATGAAGCAAAAAGCCATCACTTAAAGCCTGACTCACATGTGTTAAGTTCAGTCTGATCAGATTGGTCACCATGTACCTAGAACTTAACAGACTTTTGGAAAGGGAACAACTAAAGGAGATGGCCATACTGGCTGCACCCAAATTTGATAGCACAAAGATCTGTCATGCAGTTTAGATGCAGAACATTAATATTCTAGGACCTTGTCCTGTCTTGAGTAGAGCCAAATAACAGCTTAGCCCACTGAGTGACATGGTTCACAAGGAGCCTACAGTGGTCAACACTGTGGCAGAGATGTAGCATAGGGTGTCGGGCTCTTAGCCCAGGGAAAGCACATACAGTACACAGTCAATTCACTGACTCAGAGCCTACAAACACACATACACATGGACACAATGAGTTTTATATGGACACATTCACACACACAGTTTAATGTATGATGACGTACACTGCTGTGTTGGTGCTTTGTAACTGCTGCCAGACAAAACACCTGGATGACACATATACAGCAGCTTGTGCTGCGCTGCAGTAGGCCACCTGGATCATGAATAATGAATTGTGTACACTGTCAAGGTGTGACAATGTTTTACACTGTGGTTTGTACTACATTAGAGGTTAAACACGAATACTGTAGTAGTTCAGTACAGATATTATACAGCAGAGTAAAATGTACACTCATAAATAAAAGATGGAAAATATAAACTAATTTTATAAAAGCTTAGTAAAATGTATGCAAAGACAACTTAAAATAAACCAGACTACAGTTGGACTGTGTTTTCATTCTCAGTTTTTTTGGATGGTTCATTTCTCAGTATGTCCAGATTATTTCCCATTTTGACTCGAAATTATTTTTTAGCATATTTTGGGCAGAGTAGTTAAATATAATTGAATTAATTATATTAATATCATGAAGAACAGCAATAAGTGGATATGGTTGATGCTTGGTTGATGCTCATTGCTGATGCCAGTGTTTACAAAATGTTTTTTGGGATAAACTGATCTAATGTACTCAGTTGAAGAGACCTAGTTTCTCTGTGGAGAAGGCCATTGAGTGTTTTATTTTCGAGTGCAGCTGTTCAAATATGATTGTGGCCTACACAGATAAAAAAAAAAAAAAGGGGGCAGGGAGGAAAAACACACAATGCCAGCCCCTGTGGTGCGCTACACATAAAACATACACTTGTACAGTATGCACACAGAGTGACACACACTAATTTACTCTCTGTCTCATGCTACCACCTATTCACTGACCCACACAGAAGACTCACAAAGAAAAGTCCCCCATAGAAAATGATTCACTCTTAAAGTCTTAACTTGACCTATTACAAGTGTGATGTTAAAGAACAGGATTAATGTATGTGGACATTCCAGTGATTCACTGTCTGTGGGGCTAAATACATTGCATGTCATGCCCCCTTTTTAAACCTGTTATACTGTCTGAGATCTTGAAAGGGGAATACCACCATTTTAGCTTTTAAATGCAGACAGTCATCAGATTGTTGTTGTCATCAGTCATCAAGTATAGACAAAGGTTGTTCTGCTTAAACTTACTCTCTGATCGCAATAGAATAATTAAAAATATGGAAAATATGAAGGAGTATGCACCAAAGCAGAGTCTCTGGGGGAAACTGGGGGAAATTCTTACTGTTAATGCTGCTAATATGTAGTTTCTACATCACAGATAAAATTCTGTGCTGTTGTAGTGTTAAAACATATTTCTATTTCTGTTCATAGTTCCAGTAATAATTACTAATAGCACAAACATCTTTCTAGACGCATCAATGTTTTTTTTTGACCCAATCTTTTTCAGAAGCCTGCATTCATATTATTTGTGTTATTCTCTCCTCAGGACCTCTTCACTGCCACCTCTAGATTGGCCACTACCGAGCCAGTTTGGCCAATATGAACTGAAGATAGAGGTGCAACCCAAAGCCCACCACCGTGCTCATTATGAGACTGAAGGCAGCCGAGGTGCCGTCAAAGCAGCATCTGGTGGTCACCCAATAGTCAAGGTAACATATTTGGGCATTTTCTCAAATGTTTGGGGGACTTGCTGCTGCTCATCATCATTGAAAAACTAAGTGAGCACTCACTTTCTACCATACTGATATCCAAATAAAATTTCCCTAATGGCAGGTAACACTGTTTGTGTTACTGTGATTCTGGCCAAGTTGGATCCTGTGCACATACTATTATGCTCCCACCGTCTTAACTACGTGGCTGAGACAACTCTTTTGGTGATTAAATCAGCCATGAAAGGAAGAGAAACAAGCTGAACCAAACATGTTTGTTTAATTTAGCAAAAGCTTCCTGAGAAATGGGCAGTTTTTTTTATTTTGCAGAGAATGGCCTCTGCATATGAATAAGATATGTTTTATGATTACAGTTTGTACAGGGACATGCCATCCTACTTAAAGGCATGCTAATTTTGAATCATGAAAGTGTCCTGTAATCCTGTAATCAACAGTTCAAATGGATGTTCCTAAGACCTATGTTATTGGACTATACTGTAAATAAGTTGATGTGCAGCGCTATAGCTAAAACATCAGGCGATCACTATGAATGAACCTTAGATTTAGGGTTTCATTTTACGTATTGCATGTGTGTGTTGTCACATGGATCCTCTCTCACAGCAAAACTGTCAGTCAACCTGTGGAAGCAGGAAGATAAGCAGGCAGGGAAGAGAGCTGTCACTATAGCCCTGTTAGCTAGGCTGTCATTTGATAGCACCTGCAAGACTAGGTAAGTCTACGTGAAGCTATGGCTGCTTTTATCTCCATGAGAGTGACAGAAAGATAGCCAGAGAGCAGTAGATTTCAATCCCATTAATATTTCAAGTAGCCAGTGGCCAGCTTCCTTTGTGTGTATGATAAAGGCAGGAACTTAGAGCTGGGCCGTGACCGTTGTTGTGGAACCCAACAATGGCTGAGTTCAGATAGACAGTTCAATCAGCTGTTGAGTCAGTCAATAGGATCAACATGTACAGCACAGTCCACTGTCCTCTGTACTATATATCTCAGATGTAGTTGCTACTCTGCTAGCATTCCAGTGACAAATAATTTGGTTTTGTTACATTTTGGATTGTAAAAATAAATACGATATAACACACCATGAAAATCTAAAAACAAAGGATCATAAAACTGCTTGGGACTACAGAAGGGAAGTAGGTTAATCCTTATTGCTATCTCTGTTAACACTCATTATGCACATGACAATAAAAAAAAAAAACAGTTGTGGACACAAACTTTTGTGAAACAACAAGAGAGCCCAAATTACGGCCATTTGTTGCTTTGGAAACAGACTGGGTCCTCATACATTCAGTCATGCAGGCTCCCTTCAGGCCAAACATTAACCATTTCAACCTCAGTTAGATCAAGATGCTATCCTGCCATATGTGACAATGCATAATTTAGTTGTCAAATTTTTTTCAACCAAGTGTTTGCCACGCTTGCCCTCATTCCTCATCCCCAGAGGGAATTGTTTGGTTATAGCAGTTTCCTGTCAGTAGCTAGTGAGTAAAGAGCATATGTCTTAGGTCAGATAAGGCATTTTCATAGTTGGCTCCAAACCCAGCTGGAACCTCATCTGCACTGTCTACATATGTAGTTAGTTTTGCTGTAATGTGACTACAGCTTTATATATTTTTTTGTCTAAATTGTGTATATTTTAATTGTAATTTCTTTAGTGTTGTTATGGTTTATAGTTTGTTGGCTAAGTAGAACGTGCAGGAACCCTAATTACAGCTGCTACCAGTATAGAGTAAGGATGCAAAACAAGTTATAAGCACCCAGAGAAGTCACGTTTACTCCCACTCATCTTTAGATTAGTGAGGCGTAAAAGTCACTTCTTAATAATTTTTCATATAACAAATCTTTAATTAAATGATTTGAAAACGTATATAGATACTGTACAGTAACTGTTTAATTAGAAAATGTGTGAAGAAAAGAAATACAATATGTGTTTCTTCAGTAGCTGCCTGTAACTGTGCAGAAAATGAGAATCAGCTGTATTTCTGTTGGAACGCACTTGCATGATCACACTGACAAGCAGCAAAGTGTTGTCACAGACATAGCGACAGAAGCACATAGGCATTTTCTTGTCGCAAGCAGCGGTTTGGAGAGCTCTGTGCGCAGAGAGAAAATGTGTGGGTGAATGAGGTTTATGAGGGAGGCAGCAAGGGAGGGAGAGTGAGCAAGTGAGTTAGATTTTTAAGTAATGTTTTTTATTACAGTTTATATGTAATATTGAACATAATACAATTTGGCATCATACAGTTTTCAGCTATACATACCTCTTTGTTAAGTGTAGTTTCAAAAAAATGTCCAATTGATAATGCTAATAATGAAATAGCCACAGATTCATCTAATTCTTTACAGAAAGGATTATTCTCCAGAATCATTTTAGGATATACTTACACAACCCACCTTTGGCTCTCGACCTCCACAAAGATAACAGCTGAGGATAGATATTATCAGCACTTGTCCAGCAGGTCTAACAGTCAGTCTATGTTTACTAAATATCCACTCCTGTATTGTTGGTCTTCTTGCCCTCTTTTTGATGGACTGTGCAAAAAAGGTACCATATTGAAAGGTCATTTCTTTACACTGTGATGTCATCACTGTTTTTGTACAAACACCGTCACCTTGGAAACCAACACACACAGGTTATTGTTTGAAGTTATCGGAAGAACACCTATCGAGATGCTGGATACAAGGTCAGACCCATGTTATTTAGAAATTCTACAATAAAACGGCAAGAAGCATTCAACACTGTGGGAGGAAATCTCATAGCCAGCCACTGTTCTGACCCAGTACACATTGGACGTAATAGGGTCAGACCACATGAAAGTGTTAACAAGCTTGCACATACTGTATTATGTTTCCCAGGTGCACTGTAGGTGTGAAATTAGCTTTTTCCTGGAGGAGGAATGACACTGGTGATTGCAGTCTCTTTGCCATAGAATTTAAATACAGAGATTGAACATTTTTTACTGTTCTACCAACATTTTGGTGGCAACACACAAAAAAACACTGTTTTGTATGATGGCCAATATTTGTTTACAAAGAGAGAGTTAGAAGCCAAATTGTAATGTAGGGAAAATCATTTGACCAAACACAATGGCAGTTGTTTTTTTGTGTCTTACTTTCATACATATATAAATAAATATATATATCAAAAAGATTTTATGTTTCAATTTAAGTTAGTGTGAGTCCCATGCAAGTTCCCCTTTCTATCAGTTGTGCTTCTATGTCCTCTGCACGAGGTGGGACCTCTTATTCTCCTTGGGTCTTAACTCTGGTGGTGTGATGTCATCAAGTGACGTGTTAGCTGCCATATGGACATGGTGATGACTTCCTTTTGTGGCCATGCTGTTGCCCAGATCAATGCGCCACTGAGCTGCTGAGAAAAAAATGTTTGAGCTTTGGGGCTAATCTAGTTTGCATGTGTTGAAAATCAAAAATGTTGCTGTTGTTCCCTTAGAATGTATGAGAAAGAAGAGTGTGTTAGTGTATTACCGTTTTCCTGTGTGTTCATGCTAGGTTCTTTTCTTTCTCATTAGGACTGCTGAATAAAACTGTGTTTTATTCAGGCAGAACCAGTACTATGTCTGTTGTCTCTGGACATATTTCATTTCTTCCTTTCTGGCCTGTTGGAAGTCTGCAAACTAGGATTTATTAGAGTAGGCATTTTTATTTTTGGACAGTTCAATTAAAGGTTGACGCAGGAGCCTCAGCAGCAGCGAATGCCAAAACAAATTACCTAGTGTAGCCTAAGTTAGTATGCTTGAATGTGAAATAGAGCATTGTGTAGGTTTATGCCTTGACATGCAATAAAATGTAATATGTCTGTCACATTACTTAAAATTCACAAACAAATCAAACTGTCTAAAGATGTAACTTCTTGCAGAAACAGAAAGTGGTGTGTTTACACTCTGATTTGTCATTGAGCAGTTGGAGTAGTGACGCACAGCCTGGCCATTTTGTCGTGTTGTGATTATAGTGAACCAAATTGCCATTTGCAGTTGAAATATACAGCAATCAATACATTGCTTTGTTGTCATGGTTTGAAATTTTCATTTCTAAAGTTTTTATACAAAGAAGCATAAAACAAACAAAAACTCATCCTTATGTGCTGTTATTTTATTGATGCTTTATTGACACAGAATAGATCAATAGCATAACAATAATTATATACAATTCAGGAGGTGGGAAACAGTAGGTATCTATGTGAGTTCAACAGAGGCAACAACACCTAAAATCACTGAAAACCAACCAGTTACGCTGAATCAGAGTTTAGCTCTTCAGCACAGATGACTCATCTATTTTATTTGAGGGACATGGTGATTTCAGATCTTATGGAAGATTTGCAATGGATTTCAGGTCTCTCTCCTGGGATTAGGCCTGTGTTTTTGCAGCGCTAATAGCTTTAACTAATAGAAGGCTAGATGTTGCCATGTGTTTAAAAACAATGCTGTATGCATGGTAATGTTTTCCTCCCAAAAAAGTAGCCAAAAGTCCTCTTACAAATGCAGGAGATCTGAAAGATCCCACTAAGTTCACTTCTGCCCATCACCTCGGAAAAAAACACGAGTTGAGGGAAGATGAGCCAAAAAAATAACAAACAACACACAAAGAGAGCAGCTTCTGTAACTGGCTGCCATCCAACAGGTGCAATCTAGAAATGCTTCTTCGTCTTAAGCTGCTGTCACATCAGTAAGCATAAGTCTAAGGAACAATTGACCTGTGTCATCTGAAGCCTAGTGCTTTTTTTTCCCCATCAACAATTTGTGTAATATTTCTGCTGCACAGATGACTGACACAGTGATATTAGGTTAAGGGAAACATCTGTTGTATGTGCTTTCAGTGTATTTTCCTCATTGCAAGTATTCCTAGCCTTAAGTTACAGATTTCTGCAGTCTGGTTTTACTGTTATCTCAGGCGAGTTGACTCTTGCTCTCACTGTATGTCAGGAAATATCATACAAAATAAGAGCCACTCGTATAAAAAAAATTACAGCCCAGACCTATAAAAACAAAAAATAAACAATAAATAACCAAATGATCTTTACACACAGGACAACATCTGAACATCAACCTTTCTTCACAGTTCACCACCAATATTACTCTATACTTCACTTTGTTTTGTTTTTGCATCTGTTTTAAACTGAAAAATGCATAATACACTATTTTTCCTGTGATTACAACAGTGTCTGCTGTTTAATAGAATGAGACTGACCATTTACACCTCATTTGATGTGTAATCTGGGTTGTACCAAAACACCATCAAATCCATTAATGTTTTGCTTACAGTTCTTTGTAGAATTATCTCCAGTGAGTTTATCAAATACCTGCAGCCAGTGAGAGCTTCTGTGCCTATTCTGTAACTATGTCCCTGTCGTTCTTGTTGCGATGCAACCTGCTGTGCAATCAGAAACATTGTTATGATTTCCTTTTTGAATTACATAATTCTTTCTTCTAACAAAAACTTTGGATTTTTGAACAAAATTTTAGTTTTTTGAATAATGAACAAACAAGAAGGAGATGAAGTCTTGTTTATCTGCTTCTTATAATGTGGACAGAAATGCCGCTGCACTCTTGTACGCACACAACACAGATAGTGAAGGAGTCACAGCCACAGGATAAAGTATTTACTTACTAAATTTTAGGGACTAACCTTCGTGAAAGTACTTAACCTGTGTCCATAAAGTCTCTAGAGTTGTTGCTAGATGCGTTTTAGAAAAAAGCTGCTAAATTTAGCGACACAGGAGCTAAATTTGCAACACTGCACAGTGAAAAGTCATGACCACATTACCACGTTCCACTGCTTAAACAGAGAGTGGTCATCTAACAGAGAATATGTTGTCACAGTCACGCAGATACATATCAGTGATTTACTGAAAAGCTTTAGGCCATAGGAACTTTGCATATATGGATTTCCTTTAGACCTTAAGAAAACATTTAAAACTTCTCTCACCAAGTGATCCCCATCCAAATTCGACAGAGAGAGAAAACAGTTGGGACACTACTTTAGCATGGTTGTGTAGAATTTAATACCTCAGGAGGAGCCGTTTTAGGTCAGTGATTTCTAACCTGTGGTTTTGGGCCTCAAACACAGGATGTAGGAGCTGTAAAAAGATTTTGCAACACAAACTATAATGCAGCTGAACTACACAGGAGTTCTTAGTGTAGAGCCAAGTCAAAATGACTTGGATTTAGTTTAATTAAAGTATTATCATACTTTAACTTGTTGGTATCATTAGAAAGAGGCCCTGTGTGTTCTCTGACACATCTAATGTGTCATTTTGTGAATTTGCAAGCAGTAGAGTATAATCTATTTGGACATGTCTTTGAATTCTGTTTAACTGTGTAGCTCCTTTGACTCAAGACAACACAAGACTACAATGTGTTGGGAGTTTGACACAAGCTAATACTAATAAGGAAGCAACGAGGGTGTTGTCCAGCTGTTGATCAGTGATCTAAAGAAAGACAGCGGTGTCGTAAAACCTTGGCTGGCAATGGTCATAACATTCAGCGCCTTGTCTGTCTGTATATACGGTAGCTAGACAAAGAAAAGCCACAAAGCCTGACAGTGTTTACATTGAAATATTTTGACAGACATGATTCATAATAGTGGGTGCTGTGAGGAATGCAGTGTATTTCTATGCAAAGAGACATACAGTACTCTGGGCTAATGATATCGTTCACTATTTGCAGTGCAGCTTTGTAGAAGTCTATCGGTCATCTGTGTTTGTGGGGCTGTCATCCATCAGAACAATTATCACTTTATGATGTTTTAAGCACAGCAAAATACAAAATCTGTTAAAGAAATCCACCCCATACCAAGAAATTATTTTAAAAGAGTTTATGCCCCCAATCTGCAGGAATGTTCTTGCATTTATTTTAGACTAAGCACAAGTGTTTCAGTTACGCTGTCTTCAGTGTTCAGTGGTTCTTTAGTTTCATGACTGAGTCCAAGAAAATTCCTGCGGATTTGGATGTGTGGACACTTAAATGTTTTTTTTGAATGGACACATTTCTCTCTCTCTTTTTAGTCTTTGATTGAGCAAAATGTTCTTTACCTCTGCAAAAAATGATTTACAAAATACAAAAAAGATTCTACAAAAACATTTACTCCACTGTACACTGTGTGAGATAACTAAAATATTATGACCACCTGTACAGTCAATTGCAATTTAATACAAAAGCTCTGCCATGAATTCTATATCTACAAATTTATAATTTTTCAGTTTTTAAGTACATTATATCAAGAGGTCTCTAATATTTGGACCCCTCATTGATGTAAATATTACAGATACCTCTTAATATAACTTATATACTCCAATATAATTATCAATTATCTGAATTATCTCTCAATTATTCAACTTAAAAACTGAAAAATATATTCTGTATAGTTATAACAAGCAGGGTGGTGTTGTTAACAACAATTTGTGAAAACATTTTTGAAGTTATTATACATTGTATTTCTCAGTATGCTTTAATACTCCAACCTGCCCTGTTTAAAATCATTCTACATCGCAGGGTGGTTTTAATCTGTGTCTGGCTGACTGGTTGTTTTAACCATTCCTCTGGGGCTGGCTGCAGACCATAATCGGTACACCTGTTGCTAGGAGACATATAAGTCCAAAGCCTCTCTGGCTGGCTGAGGTATCCTTGTGCGTATTTAACCAGCTTAATTGAGTGCTGCTGCACCCGCACAAATATAAGGAGCCCCTCTGGTATTACCTGCTGGGCTACGGATAGAGACAGGCAGACACAACAGAAAAAGGCTGTGAGATATAGTGACGAAAACAGCCACGCACACACACACACACACACACACACACACACACACAAATGAACCTTTATAAACACAGCATAAGACTAAGCTTT
>OMLM01002815.1:83980-95697 GCA_900302695.1 Helostoma temminkii
GTATATATATATATAAATATATATATTTTTGTTTTTGGCTTCTGGTGAGAGGAAGAGGATTGCATCATTTTGTAGTTCTTGCAAAGACTGAACACAGAGACTGCCCTTGTGTGCAGCGGCAGTAATTACATCCTGTGTGTGTGTTTATGTGCATGCGAGCGTGTGTGTACATGCAGTAGCAACTCTAATTAGGATGCTCAGGAGAACTTGTTGACTTAACAATTGACCATGAAGTCAGCACACGCATTTAGCAGCCTTTTCTCTCATCCATGAACACTACATCTTTACCTAAAACTGCTCTAAATCATCTACCTCTTTATGTGCCATTCAGAGCCTCACCTGGATTTGTTAACCCCAGTGCCATTTTCAAATGAGGGTTGTAAAGATTTAGGGTTAATAAATAGCCTGGTAAAGTTGTGTTGAGGAGGTGTGATATTGCATGCTAGCAAGGATCAGCCAAGGTAACTCTGGGCCGTTGTCAATAAGTCATTTGTGAAAGCCCAGTAACCACAATACTTATGCATGCACACACGCTAACATGTGATTAAGCATGTAACATGTGTACAACGTCCTGATAAAGGCTTTCTCTCACCGACGCATTAACCCCTCAAATTAAATCTGTATAATTTTCATTAAAATGGTATGTTAGACATACTGTAGCCGGTCTCCCACTGTCACACAAAAAGTGTGAGAAAAGTTTTTGAGTGACACGGTTCAGGCAGGAATGTAAGCTCTCCCTTTGAGCCTGTGGCTAAAAATAGCTTTCTGTGCCAGCCCAGTTCTGTAGGCCATGTTTTGAAGTAGGAACGTAAAGCTTCACCCAGAGTTTTAGGAGGTCGCAGCACACACTCGTAAGTAGACCATATCCACATCAGTTGGACAAAAATGTGAGCATATGTAAATGAGAGTACCACAAGTGCACATAGATTTCTACAGTGTAAAGGATGCGTGTGTACGCTGGTGGTTTAAAGTAACATTTATTTGTGTACTAAAAATAATCTTATAATCGCCTTTGGGTGATTATTCATAATTAATCTTTTTAAAGCAGTGTTTATGACCACTGGGATACGCTAGATGATTAATGCTGCTAAAACAAGAGATACAACTTTCTGTTTTTACAGCCAGTAAGTAGAAAGTAAAACTGCCATCAGCACATCACCCTTTCAACACAGACTGTAGACGTTTCAGAATGAGGTTGCATCACTTTCCTCCCTTCAGCTCATGAGCTCTGCCGCATTTAAGAAAATCTGTCTTTTAGTTAAGCATCCACCGTGTTTGTGTGTGTCCTTAAACAGCCTTTCTCTCATAGAAAACTGAATTTAAATCCTTATTTTGCATGATGTCCTATGGGTATCATGTATAAAATAAATACTGCAATAGTAATACGGACTTGTGTCAGTGGAATGACAGAGAATATGAGTGTGAGTGTGTAGAAACTGCTCTGGTTAGCAAGCAGATGGCCCTTGTGACGCAAACCAGACTGCGCTTGAGATGTGTGTTGATTGGTTTGTGTATATGTGTGAGTAAAAGAGAGATGCTGTATTGTGTTTATGTGTATCTGTTTGATGTTGTGGAGGTGTGTGTGTGTGGGTGTGGGTGGGTGTGGGTGTGCGCACGTGTGTGTGTGTGCAAGCACAGAGACACAGGAGGTGAGAAGACAGACTGACAGACAGATGGACACACGTTGAGGATCCAACCGCTTCATGGCCACTCAGCCGAGACATTCAATCTGAAATGTTTGTGCCATTTGGGATTTAAGTGAAGAGATTTAATTCACTTTGTATATATCAGTTTCTCCTTAAATGTGTTGTTACAGTGAAATTACACTTTATATCAATATAAATATTATAAATATGACAAAATATAAAACATCAGCTAAGAAATCAAAGCCGACAGACAACAAAAAAAATTTTTTTTATAGGTTTTTGCAATGAAAAAAGAAAAAATCTAAAGATGTTAACAAGGGCGCTGAACCAAGAAAGCGAAGAAGAAACTTGCCAGCAAAGCAGCATGGGATGTAACTCATTGTCACGAACATTTGTGTATTTTATGCTTAGTGTATTTCTTCCACTTTGATGTCTGAGTCAGAACAGATCAAAGTTAACTTGGATTCTGCCATCATGAAATGTAATCAAAGACAGGTTTTTCATGGTCACCGTTTGGCACATTCAGCATAGAGACCATGGTGTTTCAGCATCACAACAAAATACAAATACAGGTTTTATTCACTTTAATATTTTGCAGAGTGTATGAATACACTATTGTTTTTGTCAGCCAGGTTTGCCAAACATCTGTAAACTTATGCATTTGGCTGCGTCACAAACACAGTAGTGGCTTGAAGTGTGGCTCTCCTGTGAGCACGACTACACCAGTCATGGTGAAAGTTTACTTATGTTGCATTTAACATGCATGTGACGAGCCCATGGATGGGAATGGATAGCCCGCAGCTCTGTTATTGTAGTGTTGGTAGTGTGCGCAGAGTGTGTCTTTAACAAAAGCAGTTGAGTTTTTTTTTGTTGACTCTGCCTTTCCCAAAATGTACAGCTGCTTCAAACTGTGAGCACAGATTTGAGGGTTATTAACAGGCCAAGATGCGCTGCCTGCACAAGAGAGAGATGACTGACACCGTAATGACACGTGTGCGCACACAGGGAGATTACCCCGCACATGTAATCAGATACGATATAATACAAGGCAGTGTCCCTGTACTGAATACATCTGTTAAATATATGTTTCTATTGTTCTGTTTAAACACTGTGTGGAAATAGAGACCAGCTGGCCACAACACATTGTTTCCTTATATATTTTTTATTTTTTATTTTGTGGGCTACATGCATTTCTTTCAAAATATTTTTATTTTTATTATTATTTTGGGGGAGCATTTTATACTTTATTTGACAGTCGACAACACAGCCAGCAGACTAGCATAAAGAAGTGGACAAATGACTGGCATTGTTTTGTCTGTAGGTAACAGAACCCACTGACCAATTAACATTATTTTATCACTTAATTTATTTAAATACTGACTGAAGGGTAAAAGTCCCTATTACCAAGCATTATGGTTTTATGAAGAGTATGTGCCACAGTATTTCTTGGTGAAAAGTAGCCATTTCACAAAGTTTCCACTGATTGTCTCCATAAAACCAAAACTTTTTATTACCATCACAGAGAGCCAGGCACACTGCTTCCCTCCAGTCTCTATACTTAGCTGAGTTATACCTTCAGCAGATGGATATGAAAGTGGTATTAATTCTGTTGACTTCTGTATGACTCTTGCAAAAGCCAACTACTGCTTGAAGATCACAACAAGTAGCTTTTTCTCATGAGAAAGAATCTTTACTGTTCCCACTGAGAATCAGCAACATCCTAGTTTTCTCAGTTGCAAGTCAGTTCATTGGCTCGTGCTCCCTGCCTGCAGTCTGACTGTACGTTCCTCAAATGTTAAAATGAAACGGATGAAAAGTAACTGAGAGCAGAAAATGAGTAAAATAAATGAGTGATGAACCGAATTGTAGCAATCCAGAAATGAAGTTGATCGAGGCCAAAGAGAAACACCTGAGGATATTAGATTGACCTTTAAACAGGTGCTGTGGTTGTAACCCACAAGTCAAATTAGATGTAAAATTAGACTTGAAGGTGACTTTTTGTGTTGGCTGCCTTTATAAATTATCTTGATTCCTGCTTTTTCTTTCGAACAGACTGAAAATTTCATTTTAACTTTGGTTTAAAATGACAGTGTTTTAATTCAAATTTCATTTAGTCACAAATATCATAAATATCATTCAGCTATCATTTTACAATAAAAATATTGCATGGTTAGTAATGCTGGCTGAGCAATGTGAAACATTTTATGCACCTATTAGATATTTGTGATATTTATATTGTGTGTGCCTACAACCAGTAAGATATTAAACATAACCGTAGTTCATAAAACCAATCATTTGCGTAAAACAAACAGATAAATTGTGAGTTTATTTGTGTGCTACTGAGAAATAACAGAGAACTTGTGATTTGATGGCACAAAAAATCAACAGTGGAAGGAAAATAGTTTTCCATCAAGTGCTGCTGCTGCCTCTTATTAAAAACATTTGTTTTTCCACTGAAACAAATGGAAACAGATTTTGTGTGTCATCTTTCCATACAATTACAAATTTAGAGAGTATAATTTAAAGCTGGAGCCTGGCGTGTAGACTATTGCAGTGCTTCTTTTTGGTTTAGACATGAGGAGTGGGAATATGGAAATCCCTGAATGTGGATGAGAGGAACTTTATGACTCTTTGTTTATGTATTTGATCATACTTCTGTAGGCCAAAAAATAATGTTATTGTAACGTGGATTTTTGCCAGTATTTGGTTTGTTGCATTATCACATGCTCTTGTTGCTCTTCCTGAGTGTTAGAGTTGATTTGTGCTTGTCAGCCAAGCATCCAGCGCGCGTTTGACTGGAAAATGAGCGCTAGTCACCTTATTTCTCACGGTGCACAAGTGAGGACTTGACAAGAGCGCAAAGATTTTGCTCCCTCTAGTAAATGTAGAAGTGCTGAAATGTGTGTATGTATTTGCTTTTGATGAGTCACGTTAGTGTGTTCCTGCCTCTTAAGTTGCTATGTTTACACTTTTTTTTTTAAGGCAAACAAAAAGCATTTAGTTGGTCCAAAAAAAATTAATCTTCAGCCTTTTTTAAAGCACATATACAAAAACATTCCCTAATTTTCTTTGAAAATATAGTTGATGCTCTACTGCTGTAGATATTCCTAATGGAATAGGAAACTCTCTGCTAAAGTGGAATAAAAAACTCCACCACTGAGCAGTAAATGGCAGGAAAGGATTTAGTATAGCTGGAAATTCATCAGATTCGTGCTCGGTATTGATAAATCCTACCATATGTAGTATTAATGATAGTGGGCTTCGCTGATCTCCCCAGGCGATCATGCGGGCTTCAGTGTGTTCCCTCCCAAAGCCCGGTCCTGTGGTTGTCTACAGAGAAGAGCCACTACACTGTGTTCTGGATCAAAGGCGGGTGTCTTGTGAATCACTTACAGTCAGATCAAATGGGAAATCCACCGATGATTCACAAAGATGAGTGACTTTGAGAAACTGACTTTAAAATGAGCTTCACTCTCTTGTACTCTGCGCCCTCACCCACTCAGCTACTTACTCCAGGGGTGAAATTAAAGAGTGTGAACATTTCAGTGCAGCTTCCACGAACCGGCCATCTATTTCCAAATGTGTGCGATCGCTTTTCTTCATGTTTGCTCTCATACCTGAAGCCTTGTGTCATTACATGTCGTTACAGGGCCCTTCAAGTGGAAAGCATGCACTTTAGTATTCCTTTTTGCAGGCAGACTGAGTTTTGCTTTTTCTGTTCCCTTTTAACTAATGTTTTCCATCGTACCATGTTGTCTTCATTTGCTGGACAGAAAAATCAGTTAATCTTTAGTTATTTGCTTAAGCTGCTCTGCCACAGTATTTTTCTTTTCTTTTTTTTTAATCCCTGGGTCAGGGAACTTTTTTCAATGTGTCATAGAAGGTTATGATAATTACCCATTTTCCATTTCAACAGTAGACATGTTTGTCGTTCTGAGTGTCCATCTGCCCATTTCACATCTGGTTTGTATTATGGAAATCTTTTCAATATACTAGTGACATGCACTTTAGAAATGAGATTAACCCAGTGCTTTCTAGGTGAATGTGAAACCTTCTTCAGGGGAAATTAAAGAATCCCCTGACACCACTTTGTTCTGCGTAGGAAGATTTGACAAGAAGTTTATTTACACAGTGTCAGTTTATTTTTAAAAGCTGCAAAAACTGTGCATGTGAGACAAGTGAGAGATTTTTGTCAAGATCAAGGTCACATCTCTCCCTTGCTCGTTCCTGACTCTATTGCCTGTCAGTAGTGGGGTTAACTCAGCAAGTCATTGGAACCTATGCTAAGTGTCAGGGTTGCAAAAATTTAGGCTTTTTGAAGTTTCCTCTGCTTTGAGTCATCTCAGAGAGGTAAATACTTTACCACCACTGCTGGAGAGAATGCCTTATTACTATATATGGAAAGGTGTTAAAGATTGGCATTAACACGTTTACAGTAAAATGTGTCTGCATGATCGCAAATAAAAACTTTATTAGTTTTTTAAATCGCACAGCATACACAACGAATTGGGAAAGCGTTGATATTCTCTGTGGTACACAAACTGATTTTATTTGTGCGCAGATGAATGTTAAATGATGAAAATGACTCACGTGCTTTTTTTAGTTGTTACTTTTAACATTTTTATCGGTGTTAAACATGTAGAATATTCAAAGCCACACGCTCACGGAGGAATCTGATGTAAGCCCAGTAATAAAAGCCTACTAGCAGTGGTGCCTCTAGTAGTATTAGTCGGCTGACTGCAGATGTATATTTTGACTAGGGAGCCCCCCTCCCAGTCATTTGCAGAGGATCTCCCTCCGGTGGAGCAATTCAGAGCCACAGTTACTACGGCAAGCAGCGCTGAATCACCGGCTTTCTGTTGCACTGTCATGAACAATACCAGTAAATCTGAGAAAACACTATCAGCATGTGAAACTCCTTAAGCCGGGCTCGACTCAAACCTCTCTTTCACTTCTGGATCATTAATGACAGGAGCTCCAGCTTACACTGAATGACTATATCTCCAGTTTAGATTATCTGTTGCTCACTGATGTGGGAAAATTAAGCTTCTATTTTATGTAAAACATATGCAGCTGCACCTATTTTATCAAGTGACTGGATATTTTAATATTTTTTCACTAAGACACAAGCTTCTGTAGATGCGCTGTAGGTTGCTAGTTTTTACTTTTCACTTTTATCGTAAAATTGATTCCTGAGAAAGGAAACATTCAGAGGTGCAGCTTGCTGCTTTGCATATTAAGTCTGTTTTGAAACCGAGATGGAAAAAATCGCTTCCAAAATAAGTACAATTTTTTTTCAAACGGCTCCAAATTGAGTCAATATTTACGTAGAATGCAGCTGTAATATGGAGAGTGAAGCCTCACGAAACCTCATCCGCTATCTTTATTTTTTTTTCGTGACAAACCAAATGAATCAATTCGAGAAGAATTATTCTTAACTTGCACTTAATCAAGTCATGGCTTTTCAGATTGTTTCATGCTAATTGCCCTCTCTGAGTCTATCCTCCTTATATAATCAGCAGTTAGGTTAATGTTTGCCTCTGCAACAATCTAATCAGTACAGCGGAAAGTGATATGTTTTTGCAGACGCCCACTTGTTGGTCTGTCGCATTTCACACTACGTTGCTCATATTTCTGTGGTGTTAGAGCAGATTCACTCCCAGAAATCAACTGTGCTACAGCTTACCACATATAATTTCAGCTGTGCAGGAGGCCTGTGAACATTGCTTTGAGATTGACCTTATAGTTGACTTTATTACTCTTAATAAAAGCCTTTTTACAGACCATGATCAATTATAAAAGCGACTTGTAGACTCATTTAAGCTGTTTTTTGCATTTTTTCTGTGCTAAAAGAGTGAAATATAAAACAATTCTTAATTCTTATTTCACTATGTCACTTGAAAACCTGAACTAAAACTACAATTTTTTTTTATCAATAAAGCTGCACTGTTGCTTCACTGGTCATTTGACAGCTGTTTATTTTGAGCACACTTGCAGCGCTTGTCTTTGGAAAGGTCGTGCCCTTTAAAGGAGATCTGCAGTCCTTCATCACAGTTTTATTTCAGCGTTGCAACTGTGTGACAAGTCAATAAACTGACCAACTTGCTGTATATTATACCTCAGCCTTATATATACAAAGGTAAATGTTTGTTTTGGTAGTCACAGTGTAGTCTCATGAGTGCGTGGTGGTGCTGTGAGTGTGGCTGTGTGTGAACATGGTTGACATGGGAAAGGAAGAGCCTCCCACGCTAACAGGATGATGTGTGATGGTGGCCAGACACAAAAGCAAAGCAGCAGAAAACACAAATAAAACAACAGAATGTTCAGTGAAGGGTAAAAAATAAAGAACTGTTGTAAGAAAATGAAATGAGAAATGAAGAGAGTGCTTAATGCAAAAAGCCTAAGATACGCCAGAAAACTGAGTTAGAGCTGTAGTTTGAGGAAGAAGTGATGAAGTTGTGAAAGAGATAGAAAGCTAACGCCACAAATACGAAGACATTTTACATTTACGTTTTATGTTAAGATTGTTAATACATTTGTTTCATTTTACATCGTTCATTTCACTGTGTGTCATCAAATTTAAATAGGGTTTCTTTTTCTCATGAAACAGTTGACTGAGTCACCTCCTACCACCTTTTTTTTTTTTTTTTTAAAGTTACCGTAAAACATATGTATACTGCTGTTTTTTTATGGCACAGTTGCACAGGTGGACAGAGACAGGCAGAGAGCTGTGTTATGAGTGTCATGTACAGACAGGTCTGCTCGAGAATCTCCCAGAGTGCCAGAGATCTGGCCTGCACCCTCACAAACTAGTTTGTCTAGGCTGATTTCTCCGCTCCATGTTTCTGACCTGTCATCATCATACTGAACGTTCCATAAAGAAAAAACTAGAAACACTTAACATTTAAATAATTTTTTCCAAGAATTCCAAACAAATGAGAGTTTTCCTTTTCCATTTGATTTTCTCCACAACTGCTGTTTTTTACGAGCTCCATGCTGTGTCGCTTGTGGCCCGATCACAAATATTGAGTGTGGGCTCTGAAAAACCAAGCTGCGCAGCACGAGAAAGACTGATCTGTTATTTATTTAGAATCAGGCTCCAACTGAGTCTGTGGAGTAATTAACCTCGCTGTGCCTCTATGTGCTCGACAGCATGTTTTCTACCTTAAACAAAGGTGACAACTGGCACTTTTATTGAAAGGGAGTTTCTCTTACTTGCTCTATCAGGAGTGAGCCATGATTTTGTCACTTTGGGGTTTGCCTTTCTGTTTGACTTGTGTCACTTCGACTTCTTTAACTGTTTGAAATTTCAGTCTTGAGAGGAGCGCTGCTTTGGAACAACGCTGCCCTCTGCTGGAGGGATGTGCACTAGGCCTGAGCACACGTGTATTTCAAATTCACTCCCACAGCGCAAAGTGATTTTATGTTTGTTTTTCTTTTCACAGTGAATGAAATCATCGGCAGAGACATGTCCCAGTCCCCCGGTGCTCACGCTCCTCCTTCAGCTCACAGTCAGTCATAGCTCTGCCTTTGCTCTGGCCCTTTTTTGGTTCCAAACCCCTCCAGCTTCTGACCCCTGGATCTCCACAGCTCCAACGTGGACGCAGGTCCAGATCCTCGGACTGTGAGCGAAGGAGCGAGGGCAGGAAGAGACAAGACCGCGGTCAAAGACAGCTAGAGATTCTTTTGAAGTCTTCGCTGGCCGGCTCGACCACCAGTCTGACAAGAAGACGCTGCGGTTTGTCTCATCGAACTTCATGTCAAACTATTCTTTCTCTTTTTTAGAGACACACGCTGTCAGATTAAACAGAAAAGTGAGTTCAGGGTGAAAAAGTGGTGGAAGAATAACTAAATAATAAATAAATAAAAGTCAGCTCTCCACTGCTCAGAGCTGTGTGCTAGTTCTCAGATATTAGATGATATGAAGATGTGACGTGTGTCTTCAGTAGGTGTGTGCCTGACCCTTAAAAGCAGCACAGTCTTCCTGACCAATCAGCTCTCTGTCAGTTCAGAGCTCCCACTTTTTGTATAATTTTTTATAGTGGAGACAGTAAAACAATGTGTGCTGTCATCCCTCTCTCACCAGCATCGTGAATGAAGACATCTTGAGACAAATACGAATAAGAGAGGCTCAGAAACGCACAGTGTGTGTCTGGTGTTTCAATGCTCTGAAGAGTTTCTCTGGCAATGCTTTTTGTGTTTTTATAGACATCAGTGTAGTGAATCGCCCCAGATGCTACTGGAGTGAACGTCATGGGAAGTGTGATTAAAAAATATAGATAAGAATAAGAGATAAAGAATGATTAGTCATAAAACTACTACCAAGCAATGAATGAATTATTGTGATTATGTGGACAAATCTTCCAGAGAAGTTATAAACCTGTCAGGATAGGTTAGTAAAACGGTCATGGTATTTCATCATGGTTTAGTGATGACCTCACAGCCCACTCCTTATGTTTTTTTTGTTTTGTTTTTTTCTTCTGACCTTTTTAAATGTAAAAAAATGAAACTTTTAGGTCTGGAGTGCAGCGACCTGGCAGGCGGGACCAGCTCCCCTGATGCTGGTCTGCAACCTGCAACATTCCACAAGTCGCTGTGTACACGAACCCTCCTCTCTCTTTCCATTCCCCCTTCTGTCTCCTGTTTCTTCTTTACGTCCTTCCTCTTCTGCGTTTTATTTTCACGTTGAACAAATGCCTTATTAACATTTAGCAGCTTTGAATGGTAGCGAAAGCTTTTTTTTTTTTTTTTTCTGAAACAGACTTGAGTCATGTAGGGATGATTTTATGAATCCTAACTCGGACTGAGTAGGATTGAGTTAGCCGTCCTTTCCTTTCAAAATCATTTTAAAGATGCCCGTTAATTTCCATGTTACAGAGAAGTGTTTTTAGCAATCCACAGGGACGGACCTCCCTGCCTCTGACATTTCTTTTCATGCACTCCCTCCCAAATCTCCCAGGGGTCTCTGTGTGCCTTCTGTTCCCCTAACAGCCACCGTACGTGGCAGAATAACAGCACAAGTATGAGAAAGTATTTTCTACCTAAAGATGTCTGTATGTTACATTTATATGCCCCCTAATCTCCTCAAGCAACAATCCTAGAGAGCAGCGTCTGGATGTGACAGGATTTTCCACATCTTTGCATTTGCAACAATCAATATTTGCTGTTCACAGAAACTTCTCCTTAACGGTGTTTATACACGACGATGTATTCATTCATATTTCCTACTCTGACAGATATGCAGTGCCCGTATGGCAGCAATAACCCAGACTTGATGAAAGTTTTCAGGCAGGTTTGTACAGTAGTGAAAATGTGAATAGATAGATTCAGATTGTGGTTTGAAGATTTCCATCGGCTTTCTTTGCCTTAAGCTTGACAATAATGCTCCTGCATGTGAGAGCTGAGGAGTGTTGCTAATGACAATTTCAAGTCAGTTTCCAGGTGAAAATGATTGTGCTATGCATTAAAGTTTTGCCTAATGCCTTTAAAAATGAGAAAAAAACACAAAAAACCCTTGATGCCTATAGAAATAGACTGTAGACCTGTTGTAGATGCTTGTTTGATTCTGTTAGCATCCTGGATTTGTTCATCAGCCAATCTGCCTTGTCAAGGACGCAGTGCAAGCATCTTAATAGCTTCATTTGATTGTGTGTGTGTGTGCGTGTGTGTATGTGTGTTTGGTTGGTGCTTGTACCAAATATGCTGTACAGAAGACGGGGAATTCTACGAATCCTATTTTCAACAACAGAAGCACACACATGTATTTAGGCTATGCAACCTCTAACAGCAGCAAATGTGAGATACGACATTAAATATGAGAAATGAGATTATAAACTGTTTGTAATGTTGCTTACGGATTTCACAGAGCAGAAAGAAAAAAAAAACATTCAGATAGCGAGAGTATCACGTGTCACTATGTAAACTATTTGGATGCCTTAACTCTTGTTTGAAAACCAGTTTGTCAGTGTGTCTGTTCTGAATTGATTTTTTTTTTCCACGACTGAGACATAAGTCAGCAACTATATTATTATTGTTTGTTTTTCGGGGGGTTGGGGTGGGGCACAGGGTGGA
>OMLM01002817.1:18159-35338 GCA_900302695.1 Helostoma temminkii
GGCCTGGTTTCTGTCAGGAGCCACCTGTGTGTTACCTGTTGAGCTGCCTGCACCGATCCCTGCTGCTGCTGCTGCTGCTGCTGCTGCTGCTGCTGCTGCTGGTACTCCTCCTGCTGCAGCTGCCGGGCCAGCTCCAGGTCACTGAGGGGCCCCGGGGTCCCACCCTGCTGCTGCTGCAGGGACACGGCCACCAGGTAGTCCTGGTACCGACGACAAGATCAGTCAGTGGCCGGTAAAACAACAAACGACTGTCTCACCCGGTCAGCGGGCCTCACCTGGTCGATCTGTCTCTGCTGCTCCTCGGCGGAGGGGGGCAGGGCGGAGCTGGGTGCGGCTCTCTGAGGAGGGTGACACAGCCTGAACTCAGAGTCACAGAAGTTCCCGTCGCCCTCCACGTTGTGGAGAGACTCCCAGACCAGACCCTCCTCCTGCAGGAAGCCCTGATCCGTCACCAGCAGGTACAGGTGACCCTGAGGGGGGTGGGGAGAACTGGGTTAGACAGGTGAAGGGGCGGGGCGGTCAGAACGAGCTACGTCAGTGTGTGTCTCCACCTTGTGTTTGATCATGGTGCTGAAGTGGTTGTTTCTGAAGAACACCGAGATCTCGCCCTCTTTGGCCGTCGTGTTGAGTTCACACAGTCCGTGATACGACAGCTGAGTCGCTGTGGACTCCAGGAACTGCTCCGCCACCAGACCTGCAGAGACCGGCAGGGACGGAAGGAGTTAGTGACAGCTACTGCTACTACTAGTACTGCTACTACTGCTACTACTACTAAAACTCATTAACTCTCCAGAAACAACTAGTGATGTTCAGATACAGTCCAGCACTGCCCTCGTTCACCACAGCGTCTCCACTGTCTCAACAGTTCAGCGGGTTCATGAGCATTTCACACTCGACTGCATCATGTACATATACAAGTACTCAAATGTAGAGTACTTGTACTCAGTCAGGACAATCAGTGGGTCTGCATCAGAACAATACACACAGTGATCACAGATGAAGTCATGTAGTTACAGTCTGTGTTACCTTCACTGACTCTGCTGCTGTCGGCAGAGTGTTTGTAGTCGATGATCTTCTCCACCAGCTGGTTGTAGCTCAGCTTCCCCACAGCGGCCACCATCTCTGGACTCTGACACACACACACCAACATCACTGAACTACAACCTGCTGTCTACAGGATGTAGATCTCAGTCAGACGGAGGCTCGTTAACGGACATTTAAACGTTTCTCCACTCACTTTAAGTTACTGCTCTGAATAATAAACTGTCTCACAGTTAAAACGTTGTTAAAGCTTTTAAAAAACAGATTCTTATTAGAGTACAGCAGAAACAGGAGCAGGGAGGTTTGAATGTCATGTCTGGGGGAGTTGATGCAGACTGGGTGGAGCAGTGGTGACGTTAGCTGGAGGGTCACTGGTTTTTCAACATGTTCCAGCTGCTCTGGATCCGTCAGCTGAGCTGAGCCGAGGAGCTGAGACCCAGACCTTCAGGAACTGACTGATGTGGTTTCTTTGGGTTTGTTAAGATAAATACAGAACAAGACTTTTCCTGTCGCGCTAGTTTCCACTCACCTGCTCCGCTGCCATCACAGGAAGCTACAAAGGCAGGTGTGTGTTACCTGTGGGTCGACCAGCCAGCCGTGGTACAGTGGGATGTCGAGCAGGTCGAACACGATGCACTCTGGGGTGTACTCGAAGTCCGTGACTCCGGTGAAGCGCACGTTAACGTCCAGACCGGTGGACAGCTTGGGGAGCACGGCCATGGCGTCGCTCATGTTCTGGAAACACACGTCAAACGCGGTTTGTTCATCTGACGACCTGAACCACCGACGAACCGTTTTCATTACACTCGTCTGAATCTGGTTTTCTGTTCGTACCTGCTGAAAGTTGAGCTCCATCCCATCAGCCTTCTCTCTGGGTGTGACCGACAACACACACTCACCTGCACACACACACACACACACACACACACACGTTAGCATCACTGCTTCACGTAGTTTTCTACTGGTTTCTACTTTTACCGCAGCCAATAGAATCAGAGCAGTAAAAACTAAACGTACACCTGCTGACTGGCTGAGCACGGTGTGTACCTTACCCAGGTGAGACATCAGCTCCTCAGCAGTGATAACTTCAGTCTGAGCAGGAAGTTTAGCCTGAAAACACAAACACACAGAATTACTACAAAGTACTACACAGAGGAGGAGGAGTAAAGGGTCAGTTCACCCAAACTGACTGTGGATTATTCATATCGGTGTCAGTGTCGAGCTGTTACACCACATTCTTCTGACTCAGATGGAGATTAGACCGAACACTTACCACACCAGTGTCAAGTATTCACTTCTGATTCTGGTATGTGGTTGTTTTACTCATGTTGCAGATACAAGTTCAAAATAAACACATTTAAAAACAACAAGGAAAGAGGAACCAGATATTGTGTTGCTATTAATACTCAGCAGACACCTGTAAACATTACTGCTACAGGCCATGCAAATTCCCTGATGATACACGTGAAGACAGGCTGAACTGCTTTGACTGTTGTAGTGGACACAAAGTCAACAACGGACACAACACACCCAGAAGAGCTGAAACATAAAGACACCAGACAGAGGCTGGCTCATCCAGATGTTTGCTGTTGAGTGAATGAACTAAGAATAGCTTTAGTTTAATAATTAATACAAATAATTAGTGCACGTGTCAAACTGAAGGCTGCATCATTTCATGTTTGTAAGTGGTTGTCTTAAAATAAAAGTCTGCTAACTGAAAACCTACACTGGCCATGAACTACATCTCCCACAATGCACATCGATTTCAACAAGCCGACGCAGAAGGAGGGTGGAGGAGTGAATGTTTCTGCTTCAGGGAGAAAAACCAGTGTCGCGTGTGGGTGGTGAAGGAGAACAATACGTGTCGCCACAGAGCTAAGTGTGCTAAATGTAGCTTCAAAAAAAACAAACTGACAGAGAGTAAAAAGACAGACTGCAGCGGTGAAAGCACGTTTACTGTAGATGAAGAAATCACCTGAGCTTCCAGGTGTTTTTCTGGTTCAACCACTGTTGGACTGTTCAGTACTAATATAATAAATACTAAACTGTGCTTCCACTTCACAGACCTGCATCAGTGTGTAAATGACAAAGTGATGGAGACACCTTCGTCTGTTTGTGTGACCCCGTAAAGTGGACACATGATAAGAGGAGCTGGGAATTGAACCACCAACCACACGACTGGTGGGCGACTGTACCACGCTACCACCTGATTCACAGCCGTCCAAACCTTGTGCGTAATAGAGAAAACATTTTAGGAATAAAAGTCTCGAATAAAATGTCTAAACATGGTGGAAAACGTTACAGGTGTACTAGCTGCAGACCGACAGCTGTAGTTTACAGCCTCACATGGCTTGTGTCTGTGTGGATGTTTAGACGAGGACAAAAACAGCAGGCACGACAGTATAAATGGTAAAGTATGAAGTACTGCTCCAGTCAGGTTCATGGGGAACTGCAACTGGCACTTGAGGCACATCATAAATTTTTTGACGTGCACAAATCGCACTTCAACCTGATGCTGTAAACGTCTCGGGGCCATGTGGCGTGTCCGACTGCATTATAGAAAGCAAATGTGCCTCCGGTGTGGAGGAACGACACTAAAATCCTTGTTTCTGGACTTGGACTAGTTCGAGGGGATGGATTTGATGTGGTCAGTGTTTATGTTGTGCTTGTTCCACTGGACGCTGATACTAAACAGAGCACCACTACACCACAGTGTTGTACTGTGTTAAAGCTGCTGAGCTTCAGTTTCTTCGCCAACACTCGGGTTTTACCAAACCACCAACTCAGGTTTTCAGTTTCTTGCTGTTTCTATCACCATCAGTGTGGATGACTTCAGCACAATACCATTTCTCAATGTATCGTGCCTTAGCCCTACACCTCCATCCAAAGGGGAAGCAGGACACACCTATCCCTCCGTTTTGCGGGGCAGGTGTGTCCTGATCCCTCTAAGGTAGAAATGTGACCGGCCCTTCATTTCTCCTTTATTGATGAGCGTTTTACCTTCCAGCGTAGAAACAGTGTGTTCATGATGGCCAGCAGGGGGCAGGGTCCGTTCTCACTCTGAGTGATGATGGGAGTCTTCTTCTCCTTCCAGGTGATCCACTTCACCAGGTAATACGCCGGCATAGATGGCCCGGACTCAGGAGCGGCGGCAGCGGCCGAGGACGTGGGGACAGTGGGAGCTGGAGCAGCGCCACCTGTGGGTGGGAGGACTCAGAGGTTACATGTAAATAAGTCTGAAGGAAAACACCTTCTACACTGTTGCATTGTTATACTTATTAGTACTACCTCAGTAATGGTACTGGGTATAGTTTTACCACAATCACTAAGCAGTACACAGTCTTCCTACGACCTGAACATCTCTGCTGCAGCTGCAGTTTAACTGTGACGGTTTCTCTCTTCACCGATGTGTTGAACAGGTCAGCAAGTCTGTTAACAGCTTCCTCCCGTCTGATCAAACCTGACGACAAACTAAACCACTGCGAGGCCACGTTCCTCTGCTGCTGCGCCACAGATAAACTGTTCACAGCCAGAAGTTAATCATCTTCATTATTCATTAACTGCTGGTTCTTCTGCGACACAAACACCACTGATTAATCAGTGTCCAGTGTTTCTCTGTGTTTAAGGTTTACGTCCTTGTTCATGTCCTTGAACTCACCAGCAGGGACAGTTTCATTTTGTCAGAGCTGGTGTTCATGTTCATGACATTTCAGTTTAATTGTCATGATCATTAAATATTTATATAATGTCTCTATAAAAATAATCTGTAACATCAAGATTAGAAAATAAATATGTACAATGTTCTGACTTTGTTCTTGAATGCATCCTGGTAAATCAGGCTGCTTTGATGCGTTCAGGGACACAGACATCTGGATGCTGAGCTGCTGCTTTTTCAGAGGCACTTTAAAAAAAACTTGTAATTATTATTTTAACATCACGATGGTTCGTTCATGTTGGACTTAGAGCTCATCAATGTTAAACATCAGTGTGAACATGGTTTGATCCTGATAAACAAGAAACAACAGCGTTGATGTCGACAGGCACAAATCAGGCATCATGTCATTTCCTGAAAACTGAGAGTTTCAGTCAAACCAGTTTAGTGTCCGTTTACCTTCAAAATGTGAAAAACTGAATGAATAAAGAGGAGAATAAAATAAAATAAATATAAAGGCACCGTTTTTTCTTAACTGGGTCACATCATCGTTTCATAATCGACACTGACGACTAACAGCATAAGTTTGTTGACCATCATCAGACCAGTGATTGTGTCAGTTCTGCTTACAGCACAAACAGTAACATGTGGGAGTTCATTTTAAAGCTGCTGCAGACCAGTCACAGCTCACATGCTGACAGTGGTTCACCAGTAAAACCACCAGCACCATTGCTATTGTGGCCCACTGCTGAATGGTTTAACTGGTTATAAGAGCTGCTCTCATAAAGTACAGAGCTTTGGACTGGACCAGTGAAAGAGGAACATCAGGTTCAGATGGATCCAAACGATAAACATGATAAAAAACGATAAACCCTCTGATGTGACTGTGTGAAAATAAGTTTCATCATGTCTGTTTAGTCACAGTGTCCTGGACCGAGATTTCATCATTTTTATAATAATATTTTTTTAATTATCATTTAGCCTTCATCAACAAACACTTAAAATCTGAATGATATATTTATATGCAAGTTATAAAATATCTGACAGAAACGTATTATATGACATCAGACCAGCTGATGATGATGATGTAAATCTTCCCACTCCTCTCACTGGACTGAGGGACTAAAACCTGCAGGACGTCTCACCTGCAGCCTCCAGAGTCTCTCCGTCCCTCAGACCGGGGACCTCAGTGGACGGAGAGAGGACGTCTGCAGCCAGAGCAGAGCAGGACGAGGACAGGCCGTCTTCCACATCCAGGGAGTTTCCTGTGGCTGTGACCCCGTCTGACAGCTCCAGACTGGGGATGGAGAAGGACGCAGAGTCCGAGGACTCCTGCTGGTCCTCTGACCCTCCAGCTAGAGAGGAGCTGTCCTCCTGGTCCAGATCCAGACCTGCAGCACAGACAGAAACAATGAGAAAATCTGAACTCAGAACCTGGATCTCGCAGTTCGTCCTCATGAGCCTGAAGCCAGACGTTTTGACCTGTGACCCCTTCACGTGTCACAGTTATTTTTACTTCCACCTCTGTAAATTTCTCAGATATTTTATTAACATTAAAGTCAAAGGTCCAAACTTTACATGATTAAACAGATTAAATAACTAACAACATGAGGAAACATCCACATTTCAGGTGAAAACCTTCAAACGTTTAAACCTTTAATTTGTTCTTTCAAAATAAAACTCCTGCTTTTAATGCACTCTTCTGGTCTGGGTACTCACCCCGGTCTCCATCCTGTCCTTCAGTCTTGATGTGTGTGGACAGGGCAGACTCAGGTTCTTCTTCTGTGGTGACAGTGGCGATCATCCTGTTCTCAGATGACGACTCCAGCGGTGCGGCCTCCTCCTCTTTCTGGTCTTTGGCTGGAAGAGGACCGGTCCCGTTGCTGCTGGGGACCTCTACTGTGATGTCGGACTCTGACGCCCGGCCCGGCTCCTCCGTTGCCATGGTTACAGTAAGTTCTTTGGCGGCAGCTTCTGTGCCGAATGTCGGTTCGATCAGGAGTTCTGCTGCTGTCGGCTCCGAGCTGGACGCCGCCATCATCAGCTGGTCGATCAAAACAAGGTAACAGACACTCGCTCCGTAAACAAACAGACAAAACAAACGCTGAAGAGTAAAACCAACAAACTGAGGCGTCAGAGACAACGTTTGTTTGTTTTGGTCAGAAGTTCACACACAGAAGCTGCAGCTCCGACATGACCAGCGAGGAGACGCTGGCGACCTCTTCTTTATATCCGTCAGGTTCCACAGAACAAACGCACCTTTTCATCTGAGACTCAACCTGACACACAGTTTCCAGAGCTGCTCAAGACGTAAACAGATATTAAAAGACAGAAAACGTCAGTCAGTCAGTCAGTGTCCCACAGTACGGAGGATTACTGTGGTGGCTCCTCTGACAGCAGGCGTCCAGTCAGACCTGAGGACAAACAAACAACAACCATAAATTACAGATGCTGTTTGAGAAATGAATCACAAGCTGAGACCAAACTGTTTTCACTATTGATACATGAATCCAAGTTGAATCCAAGTTGAAATATGCTTCAGTGGTTTCAGTTTAGGTTTGGATACAGTGAAGAAAAGCTTTAAACAACATGTTTAGGAAGCTGGAGTCAGGAATCATCCGGCACGTTAACATGAAAAGCAGCTCGTTACAACCACTCACTCACACTGTCTGCACATGCTGCTGTGTATGAGAACAATCCTGGTAAGACAATAACTGTAAAGAAGGTAAACATAACTGAACCATCACATTAACTCATGCAGATTAGTTTCAGTACTTTAATGTTGCTGCTAGTGTCTGACAGAGATGCTGCTCAGTAACACGCACCCTGCTCCCTGTGTAACTACTGCCGCTGCCACACCTCAGCTCTGGACTCTGCTTTTTCTGTAACACAGGGAGTTAAAGAGTGAAAATGTGGGTGGAAGTTGATCCAGTCAGCCTGAGCAGCAGTGTGTCAGTGCAAAGCACCGAGGACATGACTCACACAAACAACTGCTGAAGTTTCCAGTAACGCTGCTGAGTCAGACCACACATTAATTCACACTCAAACTTGTCTGTACTCGCTGCAGGAGCTAACATCCACACTCCAGTCCTTCACAGCGACTCTCAGCTCAGCACAAACCTGACAGAAACACCTTCACGCCGCTGAAGCTAAGCTTTAAGCAGCTTTCTGCTCCAACACAACTCCCTGAAGCTAGCGTGATGCTAGCTCTGCCTGTGCGCTTACTCTACCAAGTTAGCTGTAGTTCCACAAACACTCCGAGTTTGCTCAGAATACGGTACCGAGCCCAGCTCTGACATCAGAACAAATAGTAGGTCTGATAAGAGGCTGCTTACCGACACCAGGAAGAGCTGAGTGTGATCTGCGCTGGTGTAGGTGAAAGGCATGCTAGCTGTTTACATTCTCCCCGCTCACAGGCCCCGCCCACTCCGCCAACCACGGTGGCGTCACGTCCGGTCGACTGTTAAGACGATGTTAGCCGTTAGCCAGCTAGCTACAGTAAAACCTTTTGTTTTACAATAAAAAACACACAATACACCTTCAGTGAATGGTGTTCATGTACCCACACGACACAAAGCAACAAACTACACATGACACTGTAGTCTGTAGTTAAAAAGTTAGCTAGCTTTAGCTAGCAAACGGCTAACCTCGTAATGTTGGTGACGACCAAGCAGAACTCCATCACAGAATATAAGGATTTAAGAAGATTTTACTTATTTTTACCAGCACTATTACAAGAACCAGGGGTATTGTTAGCTTTATAGTGTTGTTCAAAGGCGCATGTAAATTCGGCCTAAATATAACCCCCAAGCAGTCTAAATGTATTCTTCTGTTTATCTATGAAGTGAAAAGTTGGTATATTCTCTATAGGCTCCTAAACCCTAAACCAAACTGACAGAGTTATGGCCGTTCCGACACCAAATAATAATAATAATAATGATAATAACAATAAAACAAATAAAGTTGAATAAAAACATAATGAGAAAAAAAAACATGATTAGATTAAAAACTCAAAATTATGACATTAGGATTATGAGACAAAAAAATCTGAATTTTGACTAAATCACATGTCCATATGTTAGTTCTGTGGTTTGAGGCTAATACTGAGTGAATTTTGGAGGACATGGACTGGGGGCCCCACTGCTTAGTGTGGTGGTGCTGTTCCCAATCTGGACTGACTGAAAGTCCAGGATCCAGTTGCAGAGGGAAGTGTTCATGCCCAACAGGCTCAGCTTCCTGATCAGTTGCTGAGGAATGATTGTGTCGAATGCTGAGCTGAAGTCTAAGAACAGCAATTGAATGTCTGTGTCTTTAGTGTCCAGGTGCAGTGTGGTGGGGATGGAGTCTCCTGTGGAGCAGTTGTGGCAATACGTGAGCTGCAGTGGGCCCAGTGAGGAGGGCATAAAGGTTGGTGTGAGTGCGATGGGACATTAGTCACTGGAACATGAACGATGGCGTCCGGCTTGAAGCAGGTTGGAACAAGTGGGCTTCTTGGCAAAATCCTACACACATCATACTCTAAGCAAGGTATTCACAGTAGAAGTTATATTTTGCGTTGGATATACTACTTTTAGGACTATATGTTGAAGCTGTCATGCTCTGTAAGGTTGAAAACACATTTCTTCATTAGTCAACCCTCTGCACAACCTACAGTACACAGTGAATCTGTGCTTGCAGTACAATGTAGGATCACACTGTCTGTTATACAATGTCCATAACCCTCACATTACTTTCTAAGACTTTAGGGGTACTTATCATAACTGACTGGCAACTCCAAGTAACAGCCACATGCATGAGCAATGGGTGTTATCTGAAATCCTGTGAACAGGTCTGATCAAGTCCAAACTCTGAGGAAAAGGGACAGATGCTGTGTGTCTGACTCTCTAAGGCAGCCACTTACATACTTGTCAGCTTGTGTCTCCTGGGCATTCAGGATACTGGGGTAGGGTATTTATTTCATTATCTTCTGTGATGTGGGTTGCAGCTCCTCTTATATTGCAGCAATTCATTTCAACTCAGATCCCAGAGCCATTAATAACTGGTGCGTTATTAATCTCCTTGGGGATATTCTTTGTGGTAGGCTGCCCCTTTGAGGTGCCAAGCGTTCAGTGTCTTGTCCATGTGGCCAGGAAACAGGAAAACCAGGAATCAAACCACCAACCTTGTGGTTTTATAGTTAACTGCTCTATCAGCTGAACCCCTGTCACCCCCACACTAGTTTTTGTTGGGCAAGCTCCCTCAAGATTTGCTCTATGCTGTCAGCTGTTGGAAGCAAAATCTGATCACTCGCTCTGACTCTGAGACATACTTGAGGAAGTTGTCCAGGATATCACCCTCCACAAATCCAGGGAATACAGGTGTGATTTTTACTGGCAGGTACCCACAGTTTTTTTTGTTGTTGTTACATACATCAGGTATGGCACCTCAAAGCCATTTCCTAACGTCTACTGCTCATAACGTATAACGTCTTTGAAGGCTTTCAATCTGCAAAACAGGCCGTGAAATAAATATTGACCACCAACACATCAGTGGAATGAAGCTAAGCTGTCCTATGAGGAAAGACATTTTAACAACAATTGATGTGTTGGTAGCACCATCACTATGAATGTCTTACCTATTTTTCAGCCATTAGAGAAACATTAGCTATTGCAACATGTACCAAATCATTAGGTCCTGTGGAGAGTGATGAAACTCTCCTGTGCCAAGTTAGAAACTGAATTCAAGTTTTAAAGTTTAAACAGCGTGTCTGCATCTTACGACAAGGACACCATCTAGTGGCGTAAGTTCCACTACAGCAACCCACAACTATGTCAAAACATCAGTAGCAGCAGTCAGTTGGGTTGTATTAGAAAGAAAATTCATAATCTTCATCTTGTTAAGGGTTGCATCTTCTGTACTGCTGCATCCTCTGAAGCTTGTTGCTTGTTGTTATGTGTGCATGTTTTGGCCTCCCTATTTATATCACTGAGGCATCCAAAAATTAGAGACACCTCTTAATATAACCACCACAAAGCTTCTGTTCGGGAGCCACAGAACCTTCATTGAACCATCGATTAGGCTTAAACGTATGACCCACTCGTACTGTAGGGGTGTTGAAAATATTTTAAGAAATCTGGTAAGACCATATACTAGGTAAAATAGTAGAACTGTATCCAACAGGACTAACATTTGCTGAGGTTGCAAAAAGCCACGTGCACGCACATGCACACTGTAGCAAAAGAGGACCGGTTATCAGCCTGCAGCTGTGGTGAAGCCTGGGAAAGTGTGTCTGCCAGGAAAACAAGGTCCAAAAGTGGAGGGGACACACTTGGAGTGTGAAATCACATATCCATACACACTATGTAATAATATACAAACAAGGAATCAGGTAATAATGGTATCAAGCCAACAGCATACTATAGTAGTCTAAGTATAGAATCTGGAGAAATATCAGAAATAATGGTGACAAAACTTTAGATATTAAAGAAAAAAAGAGTATGAGAGGATGAGGGGAGGGGGGTATTCTAGCCCAACACCTGTATATAAGCAGTTGACTGCTTGGTCAATAAAACCTAACTTCACTTTTGAACTGCTGCCTGCTGTTTTTTTGTCTCATTGTTTGGAGAAGAGTCTTTGCTGATACTTAGAAGAATTTTTACTGCACTGGCCCAGGACTTAGACTGATTTTTCAGATGCAACAAAACCTGAAAAGAACTTAGACAGATTTTTGAAGAACCAAGACATTTTTGAGACACGACAGGGGCTTTAGGCTTTGTAGGTATATACTATTTATCGTGGAGTTGTAAGCTTACAATAGTAATATTCAGATATAGATCCCTACAGTGGTAATGCCTGCTTGTTTCCACTGAGAAAAGGCAGTACCTAGTGTGAAAGGTGGAAGGGAGGGGTTCAAATCCCTAAACTCTCAAGTTTAGGGATTTCTTTATCTGTGCAGGAGTACATTCTCCCAAGAACTGGAGAAATCAGCTCTTCCAATGTTGGATAAAATTTGTTGCATAATGAATCAGGGATTGGGGTTTTACTGGTTTTCAGCTTCTTGATCACATTCTGCATTTCCTGGGTAGTGACTGAGGCTGTGCTGATGTACTGAGGGGAGTCCTGCAGTGGTTTTAGATGTGAATAGAAGTTCTTAGACTTGTTGGAATCTCTCTCCAGAGATGAGGAGTTCCCTTTCATGGACTTTATCTTAAGAATGGTGTGGTCCTTTTCAGTCAGCGTCTGGACAATAATTTATGAGGTTTATTCAAGTTTTTGATAAACTAGGGAGTATTTTTTATTTTCAATGAAAGCAGCATTTAGTTAGTATCTTAAGGCCTTGTTGTGTTTTTCATCTTTGTAGCATTTTTGTCAACTAATTGCCTAATTTGTTTTTCCAAATCTGTTTGGATTGCTAGGTTTTTCTTTGTCTTGGATGCTTGATAGACAATAATGCTCCCCCTTATAAATGGCTTAATGGTTTCCCAAGGTATGGAAGGACAGGTCTAACTACTGGTATTTGATTGGATAAAGAGTTCCATCTCTGCCTTAGAGATTTAGTAAAAGAGTTGGAAGGGTCGAATATACATGTATATTCTGCTTTCTCCATTAATTCTAATTTGAATGCAAAGGTGACTGGGAAGTGATCTGAGACAGTTATGCTATGATATTTTGGATTAGAAACATAGGAGGTAAGGCTACCGTCCACTAGAAACTAGTCAATACCTGAATAGAATTTATAGACTGAGCAAAATGACTACTCCTTGGCTGCTGGGTTCATGTTCTTCATACGTCCACTAGGTTCAGGTTGTTTTAACACACTTTTGTATTTTTAAGTATTATTTTTATTATTGAACCAACACACCGCTCTTGGTCAATCCAAAATATTAATAAACCCCAAACCTGAATATGTAAGGTAGTAAAAGTGAGGTTTTGGCTGCACTGTTTAGAGGTGTAGCGTTTTCCTTCACCGTAAGGGCCCACAAGTTCTCAACAGGGTTCAAGTCAGGTGAGGAAGGGGGGCATGTCATTATTCTTTCATCTTTAAGGCCTTTACTGGCTAGCCACACCATGGAATACTTTTATGCATGAGATGGAGCATTGTCCTGCATAAAAATCATGGTCTTCTTGAAAGATGCTTGTTTTTCTGTACCACTGCTTGAAGGAAGTGTCTTCTACAAATTGGCAGTAGGTTTGGGAGTTGCGTTTGAGTCCATCTTCAACCTGAAAGTTCCAACCAGCTCATCTTTAGTAATACCAGCCAATACCAGTACCCCAACTCCACATTGCTGGCGTCTAAGTTGCAGTGGAGCTCTGTGCCCATTACTGATGCAGCCACGGGGCCATCCATCTGGTCCGTCAAGAGTCACTCTCATCTCATCAGTCCATAAAACCTGTAAAATCTGTCTTCAGATATTTCTTGGCCCAGTCTTGACGTTTCAACTTATGTGTCTTTTTCAGTGGTGGTCGGGTTTCAACCTTCCTTACCTTGGCCATGTCTCTGAGCAGTGAACACCTTGTACTTCTGGGCACTCCAGGCAGGTTGCAGTTCTGGAATATGACAGCACTGGAGGATAATGGCTTCCTGGTAGCTCCATGTTTGATTCTTCTTAAATCTTTGCTGGTTAATTTGCATCTTTTTTTCCTCAACACGTTTCTTGTTGAATGTGAACCTGTTGTTTGTTTGCAACAAAACTTTTGATGGTTCTGTAATGGTGCCCCAATATCTTAGCAATTTCAGAAGTGCTGCATCCCTTTGAAAGACTTTTTACAATTTTTGACTTTTCAGGGTCAGTTAAATCTCCTTTTTGTCCCATTTTTTCTGAGGAAAACAAGCTGCCTAATAATTACACACACCTTGATATCCTTAGGCCACACCCTCCTTTATTAATCAAATACACATCACCTGATATGCATAATTCCAATAAGCATTGAAGTTTCTAACCCGTTAGGAGGTCTAACCCATTACTGGCAAGGTGTACCTAATAAAGTGGCCGGTGAGTAACAATTCTTCCCTTATTGTTTGCTTCTCACTAGAGTTGGTTTTAAGAGCTCTTTCTGATCGACTACAGACATTTGCATGACTTGACACTATCAAAAAAACACTAATAAAAACAGTTCTAACACAGCACTGAATAAGTTGAAGCTCCATTACACCAAGCAGGCAAGTACACCACACCTCTCAGACAGTCTCCCTCTGTCTGCTCTTTAAATATAAACTTAAAACACATTTATATGCCACAACCTTTAATTGTCAGGGTTCAACTTCTTATCAATCCCTCATTGGTGGGTTGGGTTTTAGTGCCAACGAATTAATACACCCAGAATCTACATTGTAGCTTATATGATCCTGCTGATGAATTCATGGTATTCACTCTGAAAATGTTTCCCTTATAACCCTCTCATTCAGATGAGCATGTGGGCTGTGTGCCTCTAACTGTCTTTCTCTTGTGCATTGTGTCATTTCTTTGGATCCTCATCATGTGAGTAGGCTGTATGGGCTAGGTCCAATTGGCTGTTCGCAACAGGAAGCTGCTGGCTTTCTCCTGATGACGTCCTTCCCATTCTTTGTAATTGTCTGCACTTTTTTTCTCTGTCCACTTTTCACTCACCCTAACTGGCCAAGGCAGATGTCTGCCCACCCTGAGCCTGGTTCTTCTGGAGGTTTCTTCCGTTAAAAGGAGTTTTTCCTCTCCTCAATCACCTATTGCTACTCAACTATGTAAGTTTTGTGAAGTTATTTTCCAAATCAGTTGAACAGTTGATGACCAAATTAATGAAATGAGACAAATGAATGTTTAGTGTCTGAGTCTGAGACAGATCTGCTTCACAGTGCAGAGTGTGTGTGATGGTGAACAGACACAACTTTGATTTCAGCAGCTGACCTTCAGTCAGCAGAGTTTCTGTCCACAGGAGAGACTCTCACACCTACACACTACACAAAGACGCTGAGGAACCAGGCCAAAACCAGAACCCAGCATACAGAGGTTCAGTAAATGTGGTGTTGAAGGTGTGGAGGTGGATCAGTTCATCAGAGGAGACTCTGTAGAAGGACAGAGTGCCAGCAGGACAGTCCACATACACTGCTACTCTGTGAGAGTCAGAGGAGGAGGAGATGGATGTTTTTGTGTTACTGTGCCAGACACAGTAACCAATATCATCAGAGCACCTCAGACTCCAGGACTGATCATTCATTCCCATCAGACAGTCATAACTGTCTCTTTTATTTCTGATTCCTCTGTAACTGACTGATATATAAACGTCTCCTCTCCACTCGACCTCCCAGTAACAGCGACCAGTCAGAACATTTTTACAATGCAGCTGAGGACAGTCGTCAGATCTATCTGGATGATCAGGATATGACTGATCCTCCTCCACATGTGTCACCTTCCTGTTGTTGTCAGACAGTTGTAGATGTGTGTTCACTGTGTTTGGGTCCAGTTCCAGTTCACAGGCCCCTGATGGAGAGAACAAGACACAATACAGCTGCAGTTTATCATCTGTTGATTTATCACCAACTTTACTTGTTGAAAGTAAATCATTCAAACTTCCATTTCATATTCAACTGTGAAGAATGTTTGACTCCATTTAAAGTGAATTCAACATGAACAGTTACTGAACATGTTTCTGCTGTGGACCCAAGAATGACAGCTAATGGAGATCCACATCAATAAACACATGGACTGAATAAAGTGTCACTGAGAAAACTGGCACATCATCTTCCACTGCAGCACAAAGAAGCTCTGAACCATCTGCTACTTAAAGTTTCACATGAAAATGAACTAAAATGTTTTTGTTCAAGAACACAGAAGACGTACACACGTACAATAACAGTGCTGTTATGCTCTGATTTTGTATTTGCATATTTGTCACATTTTTGTCAAACAATTCAGATCATCAATACATTTTACCATTACACAGAGATAAAAAATGCAGTTTTTAAATGATGATTTCATTTATTAAGGGGAAAAAGCTGTCCATACCTTCCTGGCCCTGTGTGAAAAAGTATTTGCCCCCTAGACCTAATAACTGCTTGTGCCACTAAACAACTGCAATCAAGTGTTTGTGATGAGTGTTTCACATCACAGTGCAAGAATTTTGGCCCACTCTTTCTTGCAGAATTGTTTCAAGTTAATGATTTTCTTCTTTTTTTTTTTTTTGAGACATTCGGTGATGGACTTGCTGGTGTGTTTTGGGTCATTGTCCTACTGGATAATTCAAGTACGCATGAGCTTAAGTTCACGAACTGAAAGCTGGACATTATTATACAAAATGCTGTGTTAGTTTTACACCAGATGTAACAGGATGCACCACTTTCCAAAAGGTTCAACATTGCCTTGCCACAGAATATTTGCCAAAAAGCCTTGGGGGCAAACAAGATGCTTTTTGGTATATGTGAGGTGAAACTTTGTGCTTTTTTTGGTCAGCAGTGGCTTTTACCTTGGAAATCTCCCAGAAATGGGCAAAAATCTTAGAAAGGGCTTTGGAAGTAATGTCAATTACGTAGTTTCTTATCTGGTCTTGAATTTCTTTAGATTACAGTATGGTGTGTTGCCTTTTGATATCTTTGTCACACAGGTTCTGATTAAGTCACTTCTTAAATCAATAGGTCTGGCAGTAATCTGGCCTGGGTGTGGCAAGTGAATTTGAACTAATCTTTCCAAAAAATCTGGTTAATAACATTAACATTGAAAGTTGTTATATATCATTTGAGTGTGACAAATATGTAAAAAAAATCTAATAAAATTAAAAATCAATTTGGTAATTATCTCATCTCATCTCATCTCATCTCCTTCCGCTTATCCGGGGCCGGGTCGCGGGGGGAGCAGCTTAAGTAGAGATGCCCATACTTCCCTCTCCCTAGACACCTCCTCCAGCTCTTCCAGGGAAACACCGAGGCGTTCCCAGGCCAGCCGAGAGACATAGTCCCTCCAACGTGTCCTGGGTCTTCCCCTGCGAGGCGTCCCGGAGGCATCCGAAACAGATGCCCAAGCCACCTCAACTGGCCCCTCTCGATGCAGAGGAGCAGCGGCTCTACTCCGAGCTCCTCCTGGGTGACTGAGCTCCTCACCCTATCACTAAGGGTGCGCCCAGCCACTCTGCAGAGGAAACTCATTTCGGCCGCTTGTATCCGCGACCTTGTCCTTTCGGTCATGACCCAAAGCTCATGGCCATAGGTGAGGGTAGGAACGTAGACTGACCGGTAAATCGAGAGCTTTGCCTTTCGGCTCAGCTCCTTTTTCACCACGATGGATCGGTACACTGACCGCATTACTGCTGCCGACGCACCAATCCGTCTGTCAGTCTCACGCTCCCTTTTTCCCTCACTCGTGAACAAGACCCCAAGATACTTAAACTCCTCCACTTGAGGGAGGATCTCTCCCCCAACCTGAAGGGTGCAGGCCACCTTTTTCCGGTTAAGAACCATGGCCTCGGACTTGGAGGTGCTGATTCTCATCCCGGCCCCTTCACACTCGGCTGCAAACCGCCCCAGTGCCAGCTGGAGGTCCC
>OMLM01002818.1:1110-19017 GCA_900302695.1 Helostoma temminkii
TAAAATGAAGCTAAAGCAACTTATTCATAATTCATGTAGATTTAGGATAGTATAATACAATACCATATTTTTTAGTTCAAGTTCCCACATCTGAACAGCTTACTTGTGCCTGTTTTTTAGCTGTGATGGTAGTTGAGCTGGGGCCAACACCTTGTGTACTTAACATACTTTATTTACAGGTAATACAAATAATGTAATTTATTTAGAGTAAAGAATAAAAACAGTGGCAGTACATGAGCAAATCAATTGCTCTTGTACACTTTATTTCAGTATTTTTCACTTTTGGGAGAAGATAAATTAGTAAAACAACATATTAGAGACAAGTTATTACAAATATAAAGGTTAGAAGTTTATATCACATAAAACAGGTGGCTACTGTGTGTTTTAGTCAATACAGATGTCATTTATATTGTTGTGGGAACACCTTACAAACAGGTCAGAGTTGTCAGTCACACTCAACTGTCAGTCTCCTGATGAACAGAGTTGGCAACTGCTGCTGTTTGCCTTCAACATATTGTCAACCACATCATGAGGCTCTGAGCAAAACACGATTAGCTGATATGTTGGAGTAAAATTCCTTTTCTCTTAGGCTACTTCACAGTAATGGCTTAAAACACAGCTGGATTAGTGCCTCTCGGGTTTACAACCAAAAAGTTTTCCCATCTGCAAACCTCAAGCCTTTATGGTTACCTAGGGGTGGCTCAGGGTGATGGCATTTGACTTAAGACTAGAGCCAAAATGAAATGCTGACTAATCTGTAACATCTGGCAAACTTTATAAGCGAGAGAGGGAAAATGATGCCAGGTTGGCAGGTGGAGGAGTGAGGAGCAGTTAACATTACATTTATTTAACCACACACACATGCACACGCAATGAATTACTACTTTCCATTGCCAGGGTGTGGTAGCTACTGATGCCAAGCAGCCTGTCTGAAAGTTTACCAACACAGATTCAAGCCTTTCTCTTTCTTTACCAAGCAACACTCAATGTTGATGTCACATGCACACAAGCTACCGAATGCACACACAAAGCTTAATTTAGGTTTGGGATGTTTCTCAATGATCACCCAAGCCTTTACTCACAAGGCAAAATGAACCCCAGACTGAGGCCTGTCACCAACTCAAATACTCTAATAAATAAGTCAGGCACCTGAGGTGTGAGTAAGTGTTACACATAGTAGAGCAGCACAAATGTATTCAGGAGGCCATTTAATAAAGTACAAAGCAACAGGCCTCTGTAAACTCAGAGTAGTAATCAACAGTAAAATCAACACATAATAAATAATTCATTGTTGCTCCTGGGCGGGGGGTCATTTCAAAGAGGCTATATTAGCAATATTTTGGGTTCATGTTTTTATTCTAGGTCTCTACTGGACAATTTACAATTCCCAAATCTGCAATTTTTTCTTATAATGGGCCTTTACACAGTACTTTCTTTGTCTGAAATGGTCTATTTTAGCTCTTGCCCCCCCGCCAGTAGGCCAACCTGTGTCCAAAACACACAGGGACTGAGCATCACCGTATTCTTTCGTCAGCTCCAGAGCCTACATAAACATACGTGTTTACTCGCTGCTTATTCATAATGTCCACTAGGCATGTGTAATAAAAACATCATCTACCTGACCAGTATGTTCACTTATTACAGAAAACTCTTCTTAATGTGTTGTTCAGTAAAGCATCAAATCAGAAAAGGAATTGCGTATAACAAACTGTTATAGGTTTAAAGAGGACATGTCTGAATGTGTGTACTATCATGCCCTTCTACACCTCCAGAATTCTGAGTTACTCTGATAATCACCAAAAAATAAAAAAAACAGCTTGCTCTGGCACACAACATACCATAAAAGAAAAAAAAAAACAAAAACACACAGGCGTCACACATTAACACTGAGTTTACTCTATGTTCTAAGGTGTAGCATGCAGCAATCACATGTATGTTGCGCACCGAGGTGAGAGAAACAGCAACAAATTGGATTTTCCAAGGATGATGGTGTGATGAAAGATTGTGTGTTTTTCTCATCTAGCGCCAGTGCTGTTAGAGCACGGCATGATTAAATAAAACCTTGCCCAAGTTTCAATAAATGCATTATAACAATTGCATTTCCTTGACAAAGATTTAGGGACTGGTGTGATGCGATTGGATTAGTGGGGAACATTGAGTTTTTTTAATGCCATTTTTGCCCTGTCTTAAGTTGAATGTACACCTCCACTTGAGCAAGTTTAAAGAATTTCTCCCCTCTCTCAACATGTGGTTAAGGACATTTTGATGAGGATGATGGAGATGGCTTTTGCTCAACTTTCTTTCTTTCAGCTCTCCTTTCCTCGTCTTTATGAAATGGATGGCCAAGCCTCTGGTTTTGAGACATGTAGAAGTGTCCTCATGGCATGCATTTCTCAGTCCTTTCTTTAAATGATTGAGTACAGTGGCAGAAGTATGCTGATCCTTTACATTAGTAACTGTAGCAATGCAGTATCGTAGAAATACTATGTTAAAAGGATTGCATTAAAAATGGTACTTAAATATGAGTTTAAAACATTTTCATTTCAAATAAAATGCATTATTGTGTTGATTTAATTTGTTACTATTAATTCAATGCTGAAAGGTAATTAGTTACTATAGCTATTAAACAAATGCAGTGGAGTAAAGGTATAATACTGTATATGCCTTTTTAAGTATGTGTGAAGTAGCCAAAAGTAAAATATTAATATTTCACAATTGTATTTGAGGACATTACTTAAGTAAATATACTCAAATACAATCAAATACCTCCTTGCGATTAGTTTACTACAAAAATGTTAGCACAGTTGCAGTTGCACAGAAACACAATTCTCTTTTTTTTTCCCATAACATTGTTCATTGTTTTTATTAAAGAACTTTACCAAAGACACTAAAAGAGAAGGTTTATATCTACTACAAATCTTTTCTATACACAAGATGGCAGTTCAAAGTTAACTAGTCTGCGGTCTGTTACTCAAACCCTAGTTACAAAATACTCCTCCGAACTTAGACTACAGTCTTAGCTATCTGTAAGTAACTTTAGTGCTACAGTAAGATTCAAATTAAGTTGAATTAAATTCACAAAAAGTTAAATGTGAACCTTGGCTCTGTGGGCCTTGCAAATTGCTCCACGACGACACCCTCTGTCCTTAGACCCTAATGACTGATAAGATACACATGCTGTACCTATTGTAAAAACAGGAAGAAAGACAGAGAAAGGGAGAGCAAATAAAATCAAAGGTGGAGACAAGAAAGTGTGTGTGCGCGTGTGCGCATGCATGTGTGTGTGAGATCTGCCACCATGGGAGGATTGCACAAATGCTCATCTTGATTTAAAGTCAACTGTCAGTCTTTTCATTGATTTAACCCCCAGTGTCAGGAGACACTCATAAACATACTCAGGTATGGCCCAACGCTACCCATCTGTGATTCTGGCAGGTGGCAACAAGCCGGTTAATAACACCACACCTTTTTTTTTCTTCATCCTGCACCCCTCACACCCTCCACACACACCCACACATACACAAAGACTCACAGATTACACACTGATAGAGAGGGCTCGTTGGAACATAGAAAAGCTCCGCAATCAGATGAATATCTGTTACTCCCTGCAAATGTTAATCCTCTACCGATGGCTGTGTGTATATATATGGAAGAACTGTGGTATTTTTTTATATTACTGAACATTTGAACATTGTGTTTACTTATATTTGGGTAATAACATTTAATTCCATTAAAAGTGCAGTTAAAATAAACCAAATAAACTAGCATTTTGTGTTTCAAATCAAATTTGCCAACAACTGTATAAATATATAAACTATAAAAACTGATTGTTGCTAAACTGATACTAATTAATCTTAACTCTTTTACAAGTAGCTAAATTCTAAAATGCCTGTGTAATTAAAACAATTAACCAAATGCAAACAATGCCTTCTAGTTACATAACATTCATCTATAAAAATATCAGTGTAGTCATTTTGTCCTCTTGCTATGATGACTGTGTCTGTAAAACAGATTTGAACTCAGATTCAGATTGTCAAGGTAATCCTGAGGCACTGTATTATCATCCATCAACTGCCTGTCGCAAGTTGGCACCTCTACTTTGAGTGTCAGCACACTCAAACCTCACTTATATCTTTACTCATTCAATCAAGAGGAAATGTAGGATGCAGACTGATGGAATGATGTGACACTGACAGTCAGACAGACAGAAAAACACAGGGGTGATAACAAGGGTGATGGAGAATTGGATGTGCAAATGGATGAATGGTAGACAGTTTCCTAGCCAAAACTATGGTTGAGTTTAGTGTGAACACACACAGGGCATCCAAATAGAGTAGATGCTCAAATACAAATAGGTAGTTCATGACTATGCTAAATCAACCGTGTTGCTGTTATTCCATCTCTAAGAAATTGGTTGAAAGTTGAGTATTAATACATTTTATAGGTCTGCCAGAGCGATGAAAGTTAATTTTTACAAAACCAATGCACTTCTAAGTTTAACCTGATGAAAAGAAATTGTATTGAAATATGCAGCTGTTATGTTTATTTCAAGAGGCAAATATGTGACATTTCATAAAAAACTACATTGAGTAGTGACAAAAATATGCACAGTGACAAAGGTTGCTGTGTCAAATTATTCCCAACCAAAGTGACATGCAGGTTCCTCAATGCAAAACAAAAATAGAAAGCCGACCAACATTATAATGAGAAGAAATTGTTTTATTAATGTGTTCCTTTCTTCTCTCCTTTTCTTTCCGTTGGAGGCATTCTGGATTCTCCTCAGCATAGCTCACAGTTCCTCCCAGCTTGCACTCTCTCCTTGGAGGGAAAGTCAAAAGGTTTTTCATTTATCTCATACCGAAGACGAAGCACAAAACATGACTCCCCTGAGAGACCCAGGAGGAAACTACGAACACCTTGCCCCAAATATCTGATCTTGGAGGAGCAGAAAATAGCATGCGTGTATTTGTTTGCTGGTATGAAAACTTCCTTCATTCCCCAGACGCTGTATTGTCATTGAACATTTTGCTGCTGTGTGTTAGGCATATAAAAATACATTTTGATTTTTATTGGGGAAAGAAAACATGTTTGAGAACAAAAGATAATTGTATTGATTTGTTGAGCATGTGCAGCGGTTCAAAAACTGTCTGTTGGTAATGTTTTGAGCTCTGAGATTTTGCATTTTTTATGTATGTATGAATACGTGTGCTTTTCTTCCTTGTGTATTTTTTATTGTGTTAGTTTGTGTACATTGCATTGATGGAGTTCTCACCAATGTTGGATTTAGGACACAAAATGGATTATTGGGTGTTTAAATTTGAGTTTTAGAAGATGCAAAAAACTAAGGTGAAAGATATTTATATACAGCTGTACTGCAACTTCACAGGGTGACCTCTGTGTTCTTGGGTACATTTAAGCATTTAAAGTCAGTTAGTCTTGTTAATGTAGCAGTCCCACTCTTTTTTTCATGTAGTCCAGTGTATAAATGCACAGTGGGAGACCTCGGTTACAGTATATAGTGGAAAATCACCTACAACAGTTAATCAGAATCACTAAGAAGAACCGGTAATGTCAGTTATGGCTCATGGCTCAACGGAATACAGCGTTTTCATCTATAGGTAAGTTGCTTTCTCACTCTTACTGTCTATGTTGCTTCAGGCTATGCTAAGCAGGCTAGGCTTTCTCAGATGTTGCAGTGGTGTAATTTCAAACAATTTCTCACAATCTGATATCGCTCCTGATTCCAACCTCTTACCTGTCAGTCTTCAAAAATGTCTTTCCTTTTTTTTTTTTTTTTTTTTTATTATTTTTATTCTTGTGCAGATGTTCATATTGTATATGCTGATCATTTTCACCAACTGGTTTAACATGTATCTTTCTTGTACAGAAGTTGAAGAAAATAACATATATAACATATACACAAGTGTGAAAGGTATAAAATGTAGTCACTGATGGCAATAAAATAATTGCTATTTCTGTTAATAGTTGCAGAATTCCAAAATCCTCATGTAGACCAGCCATAGAGCAAACATACACGAAAGTTCGACACCATAGATTGCTGAGGAGCCATCATGAACACTTGTTGACAGCGTGGTTTGGGCAGCTTCATTTTGATAAAGTAGAAAGTCAGTATGAAAATTGAAATGAAGTTGGAGAAATGGAAAAAAAGTTGGAGGACTTATTTTACACAAACTAGTTTGTTAAATTAAATGCTGTCCCTTGTGGCCAGCATGCTTATGGTAAAAGTATAATAGAAAAAGATACTTCTTCGAATACATTCTGATGTGCAGCTTAGTGAAGCACAGTTATGCCTTTATGACCTGCCAGTGTTTTCACAGGAAGGGTGGCATGCAGATGGAAATGTGGGCTATAAGACCATGCCTTCATAGACAGGATATTGGAGGGATTCAGGAAACAAAGATGACCCAAACAATACATTACTCACCCAAACCAAAATGCAGAAAACAAGCAAACAGCTGGCCCCATCTGAGCACAAATGCATACAGAACATTTAATCCACAGCCACATGTGGAAAGCACTGCCTATAATCAAGAGCATCACTTATATTCACATTATGTGCGTAGCAAACAAAACTATCTCTGTCTTCCTCTTTCACCTACAGACACACACAGTTAAAGACTCACACACAAAAAGTTTCAATCTGGTTGTCAGCCTTGGTCTCTTGACTACAGGGCTTGTGGGATACCCCTGCTTCTTGGCAGTCATTTCTATTCTAACACAAGCTGGAAGAACAGGCTTTGGGCTTTTGTGTGTGTGTGCGTCATTGCTTCTGACTCACTCTGTATCTGAGCATGTGTTTTGTTTTTATATGGACTGTCTTTTTTGTGAGTGCGCCTGCAACTCCTTCTTTCAGTATTAGTAGATTTTAGGTTTATTTGAGAGGGTGCATGGCCTAATGCAAAATGATACAAAATGCACTGATATCATAGCATGGAGACATAAATTTAAAATGTAAGAGTTTGCACACCTAAATTCATTGGAATCTGTGGTGGGGGGTTGGGGTTATACCTTGCTCAGGGACATAAGGCCCCAGGGGGGTTACTTACCTTATCACCAAGAGCTGTGTCAGATGGAATACTAGGAATGCACTGCTAAGGCTGAATTCACATTTGTGATGTTGTACATAATGTTCTCTACCTCTACACAAATCAAATGATCAAAATTTGATTTCTCAGTAAAGTTTACAGTGCATTACTCTCTACTCTACCTGAGAGGGCATCCCTTCATCCAGTCACTTATTTTTGCAATTTGTTCAACCAAATGGAAGAATTCTTTTTTTCTGGACAAAGAAAAACATTTATTATAACTTTTATTTGGTTGACTACTGACATGACTCAGTCATCTTATGGGCTTTCAAGCATCTCTGCAGTCATGTAAAGTATTGAGCAGCCTGTGTTGATTCAGACAGGGCCCAGGTTTGGTCTTATTGCTTAGTTAAGTTTGACTTCTTTACACTTGTCTAAATTAGGCATGTATTCTCAGGTTCATAAAGTAGAAGCTAAGGAAGCCCATGGCACATTTTTAATTTGCACTCATACTCCATATCATAGTATGATATATAGTATATATGAAATAATATGGTTAAAGTAGAAAACATAATGGTGGCACTGAAAGGGTGGATATGTCATTGCAGGCCTGAACAACATGAGGATCCTAATTCTGCTCTTTGGTTGAAGCAATTTTTTCACTTAAGATGTACAGGTTCAATAACTACTGTATATCTCAGAAGTCTTAGTTGCCACCTACAATACTGCTGTTTACTTTCTCTTCTTCTCTGCCTCTCTTTCTACGTCATGTCTTGTCTCTCTTTCATAATCCATGCTGTCATCAACAGATTCAGATTTAAGCTTTCATTTCATCCTAGAGGCCACTGAAGATTAAATGTAGCTGCTAGTTTTGCTTATAAATGTCTCACTAAGTGCTGATGTGCCAGGAGCACTCCTTAACTGGTTTACTGCTGCCTTAGCACACATCCTCTCCTAGTCTTACTTGCACATTTGCACACATACTCTGTACCCCCTTCTATAAAAAGCAGATGGGTTGCTTTCAGATTTGATTTGTCTAGAGATAATATCATTGGTATGCAAGATGCTAAAGGGGAGAAATGGCAAGTTAACCTTTTTGCCAGGTAATCAGCCAGTGAACCAGCCAAAGAGCTAACATTGCTGTAAGGCAAATAGAGCAGACTTTGAAATCCCCACCTGCTTGTCAGGGGATCTACAAGTACAAGGCAGGGGTGGATAGAGTAGCCAAAAATTGTATGCAAGTAAAAATGGCGTTACTTCAAAACAATATTACTTAAGTAGAAATAAAAAGTAGTCAGTTTTTAGAAATGATGTAATCAGAGAAAGAAAAATATTAATGAATTAGCAAATTCTGGTAATTCCAATTTTTTTAATTCATAAAAAAATAAGATCTTCACAAAATAAGAAATTATGGCACAAGAAATACAAATTTCCAAATCTGTTTTTTTTCACGACATAAAGCTTTTGAAACCAGTATCTACATCAGGTAACGTGTATGTTTAAACAGTGCAAAGTACTTCCAGTGACAAAATATACTGTATATTGTATATTCACTGGCCCTCCAAATGGCACAGCAGGTTTGTTGAGTTTTTTTTTACATAATGTTTGGGGTTAACTACAAAAGCTCCAATTCAGAGATTGTTAGAAAGACTAATGATCAAGTAAAAAGGACAGAACATATGCTAATAAAATCCCTTATGACTCTGCAATTGTTCTGTATTATAGTTATATTTGTGTATATAAAACTAGACATATCTCACTACTTCAGTCATCAACAACAGAAGGCACTGACAACAACATTTCCATGAAAATTTAAATGTTAAAGTGTCCATAATATGCTAAATTCACTTTCTTTTCTGCCATTTATATGACTTTTCAGTGTATGTAAAACACAACAAGTGCATTTGTTCCTTTTTTTCTTTGAATTTTCCTGTTTTCTGTAAACTTTAGGTAGCTTTAGGGCCATTGGTGAGAGATAATCAATGTGAAGAATAACATTTTTAGACCTTCCAATACCCCTCAACCTCCTTCACTGTCAGTGTAATGACATCCTGGCTCTGGCCAATCACCATCCACCACAGCCTCTGTCCTTGCCGTCAATCATCATTTGTTTTCTACAGGTATCAGCAGCATGCAAGCAGACTGCTGCTGACTTGTTGAAGGTATGGATGAACGCAGAAGGATTTTTTTTTACTAATATCCTCTCAGGATCTCAGGAAGAAGTGAGGTACAGTACGTCAAGACATGGATCAAGACTGAAGCTCAAAGATGGACTGATTCTGACTGTCTGTGACTTAACCTGGGTCTGGTCCAAAGTTTGACGCCTACAGTGCTTTGTGCCTGTGCTTTAGACAAGGAAAACTGTTATTTCGCACTGAAAGCAATACTACATCTATACACCGTATTTTTGCTGTTGCAGTCTGCAGACGGAATCTGTACCTCATCCTTATGATGCTTTCGTACCTGCACGTGGGGTTAGCCTACATGTGATGCAAATATACAAATACAAATGTAATGATGACTGATGACTCTCAACAACTGCTCTTCCGACACGCTTGCATCACGCTTGTACATGTTTATGTATTGAAACGAGTGAGTTCATCCCTTTGCTAGTAGCTGAATTCTTCCACTGCAACATTAACACCACCTGGGAAATGTTTGTTTGATTAGAGTAAAACCAGGTACAGATATCTAGTTCAGGCACAGGTGTAACCTTATCCCATTTAAAAAAATGCTGATAAAAACAACCAGATTAGTAAACAAGTTCTTCCATTGCACATTTGCTGCTACTTATCTAAAGTCAGGACACTGTGGCAGCAGGTTAAGCAAGGTAGTACAGATGCTTCTCTCACAAGCAACATCTTTCATCTTCTCGTAGTGATCTAGTGATCCCAAGATGTTCCTAGGCAGATGGGACATTCTTTTGGTCTTTCAAGAATATGGAATGGAAGGTGATCTGGAAGGGATTCTGATTAGATGCCTAAACAAGCTTTACTAGCTGCTATTGACATAAAGCACAATTGGGTCTATGAGCTCCTTCCAGATGTCTGAGTTTTAGACTGAAAGTCTAGTCTACATAAAGTTCTAAATGGCTAGATGTGAGAGATAAAATGTTGATCAAGGTGAAGAACAAACGTTTTAGGCCTGCCAGTACCCATCGACCCCCCTTCAGTGCCACTGTCCACTTTAAGTTGCTGCCATGACAGGAACCTGACAATAACTCTGAGTATCTGCTTCCACAATACAGGCTTTGAAGTTCTCAAGATGGGAGTTCTTGCAGTCAAGAGCCTAAATCAGACTTCCAGTTCACACTTACAGTAGTATGTGATGGGGAGCCAGGTCTACTCAATCACTTTGATTATAATCAGTAATACTTTTTTCAAGTCATTTACATTTTCTTCAAAAAATGAAGGTTTCCCACTGTATAGTACATATACCATGTCATTAATTAAAAATTTTATGTGAGTGGATGCCTGTACCTACTTTGTTAATAAATTCATCATCCATACCACTCTGTGCATTCCAGCCTGCTGTCATCATCGCTGCCCAAACTTGAAAGCATACCATTAAGATTTTAGTGTAAAATGTGGTTGCAAAACTATGGCAGACAGCTCCGTACCGCTGCCTTCCTCCCCTTTAATAAACCAGGTTAGTCTGAAAATCTCCTTGACTCAAGTTGTTTAATGACCATAGCTAATGCCGCTGTGCTCTCCCCTCTCTTTGTCTTGTCTGTGTAGCCAGCCTAATCGCTGCTGACAGTCAGCTTTGCTCTTTTATTAGCTCTGCGTCGCTTGCAATCAGTGACAGTGAAATCAGGCAGCAGGAAGGGCTTGTGTGAACTCGACACCCACTTGGGCTCAACATTCAGACTTGCCCACACACACATTTGTGTGTGTTTTTTCACAACAAAATCTTTACTCTGCCTAATTCATGTCAACAAAACCTGAACCTGAACATGCATTTATGCACACTTTTGCTCATATACGTGCTCATAAAATTCACAATCAATTGTGTAGAGACAGACGCAATAATTTATCTATACACATATAATAATGAAACAGCCTCCACTAGGCAGCCACTGGCCTCCCTGTATGTGGGTCAGGTCCATGCAAAGCTGTATTGATTTTTTGGCTGTGTGTCTGACTGTGTGCCCCGATGTTAAAAAAGGTTGAAAAGGCTCACAGACGAGAGGTTCCACAGTTTGCTAGCCTCTTCTCGTCAGTGCCCCATGAATTGGCAGACAATGGAGTTGTTTGATAAAGAGGAGGGTTGACATTCGAACGGGCAATTTGTGAGCGACGGGGCGGGAGAGAGGGATGGGGGTGGAAGGGCAGGGTCAGGAATTTGCTTCACTCTCTTTAAAGAATGTAGCGTCACCCATATGTCCGTCCGCCCTGGTACATACTCGATGGAGTGGAAGGGCATGGATGCGAGAGTGCTCTCTCCCTCTTTCTTTCTCACTCTATTTCCAGTCTATTTTGCAGGGCTGACAAGGCTTTCTCCTCACTTTGGTGCAGAGCAAAAGCTTAATGCTGCTTTGTCTATTGCATTAAAACATGCACTTGCCATTTAGGACAAAATAATGGTTGCGGTAGCAAGAAGATGGCTTTAAAGCCTTAGCCAAGGTCAAAGCAGTGCACACAAGTAGCTCAGGCAAAGTGAAATATTTCCAAAAGCTTAAATGTCATTCATCCTGGATAGCCGGAACCATCGTTCCTACTAGGTAACGTGTTGCAAGTTCCAGTTAAGTGATTTTGAAAGAGCCCTTATTAATGCTCTTAACTACAGGTTTGGGCTTCATATTTACCACAGCTGACCTTTTGACCCCTAGCCACTGGCTAATGCCTAATGTTTCAAATTGGCTAATTTGTGAAATGGCAGAATGTGGGGCTAAAGACCACTTAGAGTTAATGGCTGGCTCATCTGAATATAAGCGCCATGCTTAGGGGAGGGCAAGTGCAGGGCAGCAGTGCTACCAGTGCTCCCAGTGTTGGTTAGGTGTATTTGCAAAAATTGCCCATCTCACAGAAGCCTGATATTTCTCCCTCTCACATCAATCTGAATAGCTAAGACTTTCACTGCTTCCATTATCTTGCCATTCGTTATCCTCGTATGCTGTAGGCTTTTTCTCAATTACACCCATTTATGGTTTCTGGAGTAATTACTTCAAACTTGAGTCAGTTACTTCTAAGGTGTGTTCTACTGTAAATTAATTTGGAAGTTTCTGCCTTACTTCCTTTTCATTTGGTAGTAATGGGCTCTTCTTGTTCTTATGCAAGACAACCAGAGGGCTGAATGAATTCTGAAGCAGGAAACTGACCTCATGAAGGAGGAAGAGAGAATTTTAAGAGAAAGCTGGGAGACTGAACATGATATATGCCAATTGATTCCAGGCAAACACATTGTGTTAGTCTGGTACATGCGGGAAATTGTCCTAGTACATTAGAATTTATTGTTTTTTGCATTATGTACAAAACCAAACTTCACGTTACCATATAGTGGTGGAAGTAAATTTTGATTTAAACTTTGGTTCATTAAGTTGCATATAGTGAAATCTAAATGTTAACAAGGCTTGGCAATATGTTAACATGAAACAGGATAAGACTTTAATGATCCCTAAGGGGGAAAGTCACTTGTTACAGAATGACACAATGGTCTGGGGCCATTATTTTTCTGTTTCAGAAAATGAATTCTGTAATCTATGACTCATTTTTTTAAGGGATTGATTGTATGCAACATATTAAATGAACTACATTGAAATAGTTAGACACAAAATATGGATGAATTTAATACCTGAGCCAATTTATTTCTAGTTTCTCTGCTCACTGTAATTTGAGCATTGGATGTTTCTCTATCTCTGTTACCCTCAGCATATTTAGCCAGCCCTTCATTTGCAGTCGTCGTTTAGGCTAACAGCTTATTCAGTCTGTTTATGGATGGCCCCTCAGAACTAAATTAATAGAAGAGGCTTTGGGGACCATAGAGGAAAGTCATAAGCAAGACTGTAATACTCATTTGCAACGTAGAGGCTAATTACCAATTTGCCACTCTCCAATCTTGTTTCATAATATGTTCACGACTCAACTTCTTTTGTGTTTTGATGCCTGCCAGCGACGTATGACTTTTATACAACAGAGGATGCTTTGCTTCTGTCTTTTTTATAACTTCATGTGCTGGAGATATTGAGCTCTTAGACTTGCCCCACACAAGCCTACATCTAACACTCGCTCATGTGAGAATGGTGCTGTGATTGCCGTTTGGCTTTGATAGCATTCTCCGTGGATGCAATTTTTGAATAGCAGAGAAAGAAAGCTATACCATTCAGGGTTTTATTTGAGATTGAGAGAGGACAAAATAAAGGTGTGGATTGTGTAAGGAAGTGCAGATTTCAAACCTTATGACATGTCAGGAAAGTGTGAAAATGTGAATATAGTAGGAATTAATCTGGAGGTTTGTTTGTTTGTTTGTTGTGTATAATCAGAAATTCTTGTCAATGTTTTCTGGAACCGTATGTACTTAAATCATGCTGTCATGATTTAAGTACATACGGTTCCAACTGCATGCAAACAGTTACCTAACCTACGCTTAAAAAGCTTCTGTTGCTACAGTGTTTCCTCATCTGTCAAAACCCATAATGACAGACAGTAATAGAATCCATTGCACTTTGCAGGATTTACACTATGTTAACAAATCATTGTTTAAAAGGGAATTTACTGCACAAGCCAACCAAATAGCCAAATATTTGTCAATTCTTAACACAAAAGGGGAGTTTTGTCTCTGACAGGCATTTAGCTAATGTGGAATTAGTTTCAAGCAACTGCATTAACTCTAGTCTTTTGTGTACTTTTCATCTCTGGTTAAACAACTTCCATTGACGCTAATGCTATTTATCTCATAGTAAACATACTCTGTAGATTACTGGACTGTTATAATTATTTTGTTAAAAATCCAACTTAGCTTTGGGTGTGAGCCTTCAAAACTGGCACATTTAGTAATAATAGTGGCAGTTAATATGTTTTTGTACATTTAAATGTTGTGAAGACTACGGAAATTATATAGACATACTGTTTAACTAATTATAGAAACTAAGGCAAGGGTTTTAGAAACCCAGATTTGTGACAACACCATGCTAATTTTTAATTGGGAAATTAAAAAAAAAAGTAATTATCTCATTTTACTTTTTGAATTTTATACATGAAATCAAGAATTTATATATTTTTTGTATTGTAACCCGGAAGGAATGTATCCTTTGCTGCATTTGTATATATACATGGCTAGTTGTTGTTGTTGTTGTTGTTGTTTTTTTTTCAGAATGAACAGGAATAGAATGAATGGACTTTACTGTGACATTTGTGTTGCATTATCTAACCAGCTTTGAGCAAGACAGGGTTTTTCTGAGAGGAGTCCAGCATGTCTTGTCTACAGACCACGTCCTTCAGTGTAACCGGTTTCCCCCTTTAAAAAGAACAAAACTTGCTCTGTCATTGTCCTTAATATATCCATGTGGCGTAGTCATGTTGAGTTTTTCACAAAACCGGTCCAGCAAAAGGCTAAAATAGCACAGGGTTTCAACAACAACAACAACAACAACAATTACAAAAAATAAAATAATAACAATAAAAAAAGGTCAAAATTAACAAACAAAATGTAGTTGAAATATAACAATCCTTGTGGCATACAGAAAGGAATACCAACATGTAACATGTATGCCTAAATGTGTCCTTGCTTTGACTCTGTGTTAATATGTCAGTGCACACACAGTAGTAAACTTAGTGTTGAATCATTAACTGTAGGAAATAGATCATTAAAAGTTCAAAAGAGATCTAGGTTAAACTCACAGAGTGAACATTATACTCTTTAAAAAACTTAAAAGGCAAGACGTAGAGGACAGACAGTCTATGAATAGGCCAATGAGCTGGCTACTGCCCTACAGGTTAGTGATGCATGTCCATTGATGACGAGCCGAGCAGAGTTGGTCATTGAAAACATTTACACTTCAAATATTTCTCAGATATTTAGACACGTGTGGGTTAAGCTAGTGACCTGGGAAATCAGGTAGAAGTCATTTCAGGAGTTTAACCTGGCCAACTATTTCCTGGTATGCTAATTCAAACAGGCTTAAATCCTTTAAGCCATCATCAACAAGCATTTTGAGTCACAAACAAACTTCATGTATGGCGTTTCCTAGACTTACTTGTTATAGTGTTTTATCAACACGTAAATTAATGAAAAGTTGATATACATAGCCACTCCTCAATACATGAAATGATATTTAGTATGTTTTGTAGTCACATTATAGGAGCAGGGAGTGATAGGAAATGTAAAGGTGACATACAATTACACATGTCAAAACGAAAAACATTACAACATTAGCAACATGCCTGACAGACTGGACTGAACAAGAAAGGTGAACAGAATTTGCTAAAGCAAAGCATCTTAACTATTCTCCATTGCTGAGGCAAACAGTAGCAGAAAGAGACCAGAAAACACTGGAATTGTTGTCTCAGCAATGATACAACTGCCTTGTGGAAAAGATTTATTTATTCAAGAGACAGTATTGGGTAACTAGACAGTTCAAAATATGACCTACAGTATAGGAATGTTAAATCACAATATGTGGGAGGTTGCATTCTTTTGTTAAGTAAAACTGACGCTAGGACTAAGAGAAAAAAGTTAAATAGGGAAACAGAATGGGAAAAACTCTTGTGGTAATGAAAGGTAAAGTTAACAGATCATGCTGCTAACTATCCATCAAATATATCTTGTCTCTAAACCCTGCAAAAAATAACAAAAACAAATAATAAAACTTTACTCTGACTAGCAAGAATGAACAGGCCACACCAAAGGCTATCAGGTTTCAGAAATTACAACTGCAACTACTACCATTATTACAGTGGCAACAGTCTTAGTGTTATTACACCACCCCCAGAGAATTTGAACTCTGAAGTAGTTAGGGGCGCCTATAATCAGGCTGCTGTACGAAAAATGACAGGCATGAGACATAAGGTTCATTGTCATGTCAAAGAAGATGGACAGAGCTGAAAATAAATTAAATTAAGTTAATAATAAGACCCTGACAGTTATAGCTTTTTTCATATTTACATCCAAGTTGGAAAGAAACCAACTGCCACTGGACATCAGTGTTAATTTAGGCACCTGATTTATGTTTAGTCTTGGTTCTTTGACAAAAAGAAGCTACATTTATTACTTTTTTTGTCTTTCAGCTTGTCCTGTGGACAGGTCCCAACAGCAGCTGTTTTACACTGGATGCCCTTCCTGGTGCACTCAGAATACACTGGTTTGTGCAACCTCAGTGACAGTCAGTGAGTTGTATGACTTGAGGTCACGTGCATGAACAGTATACTCGTTTTTTAAAATTTTTTTTAGAGCTAATCCATTTCAGAGACTGTAAAATGTTTCTGAAATCCTTAGTCTTTGGAAGAACAACAACAACAACAACAACAACAACAACAACAAATAACTTTTGCTTTTTGTGAAGAAAACATTGAAGCTCAATGGCACAGATTCTAGACACACAAACACTGTGAATAGATCTGTTCATTGTTGGTTTTAGTGTCCTTATAGTATTTGTTAACATAGAAAAGAAGAAGGAAAACATTTAAAAACCACCACCTTTTGTCTCATTTTATACTTCACATGATATCATGTGAAGTATAACACCGATCCTTTGAAGCACTGGCCCTCCACTGCCTGTGGCCTCTCCATCTTTAAAAGGATTCACAGGACCATCACTGAGCAATGACATCACTGCATCTCACAATGAATGACAAAAAAAGATTTAAAAAAGTTTTATTCAGATAATTGTCTAATTTCCGCAAGCGTTTCGTGCATAAACTTGCAATCAGTGTCCTCATAAAAAAAAAAAAAAAAAACTCACTGCCTCAGAACAGGCACATTTTAAATCCTTGTGATAGAGGAGTCGGTCAGTATGAGGTACCCCCTTGTTGGTCAGCAAGATGTGCACAAATACTCCCCCTTGCTCTCAATTTCTCTGGGATAATGCTCTAATGATGACTCTAGGCTCACTTTTAATCACTATTACCATTGCCCTTTTAACAATTCTTCCACTCCTCTGCACAATTGTAACACAAGGAGCATGAGATGGATTTCTGTAATTGCAAACCGCCTTATAGACACAATGTTCTGTGGCCAAGATTTCTCTTCTGTAATGCATTCAAATGACTCTTCCTCTAAATGTTACGTATGCTGTATCATAGAAGGTGAGCTTGTTTGCACAGCATTTCTTCCATTTTTCGTTGAAGCAAAGTTGAGGCTTTGTAAGTTTGTTTCCTTTCCTTTTTTTTTAAATGTCACTCACTCCCACTCGTATAGGCTTGCATGAACTCTGTGGTCAAAGATGAACTCAAGTAACAATGATACAAAATAACTTGAGAAATTGAGAACCAAAAAGTCAAAGACCAACCAAATAACACACTGACTCCTGGTTGGAAACCAGAATGTAGTAACAACAAAGTGTCACAAGTACACAAGTATTTTCAGAAAGAATTACACTAACATTTCAGTGTCATACACTCTCGTAGATGGTGTGTTGTGTTTCAGCATGATTCTTGTATAAACAGTAACAGCACATTTGATCACCAATAGTTTTAATAATGAGTAAATGGCAAACACAGTGTGTACTCTTTACAAACATCATGGATTTTTTGTCATACATGCATGACAATTAGAATAAATTAAAATAGATGACTTTTCATGTAAGAACTATTTGACCTTTGCCCTTTTGAAATTGAATTTGAAAATTTAACATAAACTAAAACAGTGGTGATGAACAGTGATGGAATTTCCAAGCTCACTTCCAAGGGATAGATCTCTTTTGCTG
>OMLM01002821.1:5917-43386 GCA_900302695.1 Helostoma temminkii
TAGCGTATATTTTTCAAACAAATGGACAGAAATAAATAAGAAAATAGAAAAGTTTAATTTATGTTAACTCAGCTAAAGCATACTATTTGACAGCAATTTGTTTTCCAAATATACACAGAAGTACAGGCCTAGTACGTACAATCCTACACTTTCAGGCTTAATAATTAATAGGATACAGTAAGAGTGACTGTAGCTTTAATTCTAATGGTCCACACTAGAAATATAAATACTTAGATTCCTTTTGTTCACTCCTCGTGTCAATGGAAATAAAAAATCCGAGTGTGACTACAGCAATATACCCTGAAAGATCCTTGTTCATCACCAGCATTTACTTTAGTGAAATAGTGAAACATCATGGAGAGTAATACTTTCTGTACTCGGCATCACATCACGTAATAATAATTATTATTACTCAGTACCCTTGGTGCCGACTTGAAGAAAAAAGCTCAATCTAATCATTCTCATCATAATGTAAACAGTATTGTTCATGCTAGTCTCCAGTGACTGTGTTTCAGTCAACAAAATAAAACTGCTGCCCTTTTTAACATTAACATGACAAACCCATGTCTTATTTATTTAGCCTCACATTGGTGCTATTATGTTACATCACTTTATCAAACCTTCTGAAATTGAGTTTGCACAAAAATGATTTACACTGTGACTTCATTAATGTTTATGTATATTTAATGTACAAATAATCAGATTTAACTGAAGGTCAAAATACACCAAGTCAAGGAAAAGAGTCATGTTTTTATTTGAGTTTGTTACATACAGCTTATGTGAAAGCTTATATATATATATATATTTTTTTTTTTATCAATGAATAAAAATTAGATACTATATAGTTCAAAAATAATATTTAATGTTAATTAGGCCAACAACAGTTTTTAAATGTATCAGTCTATATATTTTGTGAGACCAAATCCATCACATGAGTAAATCTGTGGTCTTGTAGAGGAAAGATTTAAACAGTTAAAAATAAACAATAGGTATAATATTCAGATGACAGAACCTTGGTATTGTATTTATTATATTGTATCTTCTATATTGTATTATTTGTATCTCTAATACACCTACAAGAATAGAGCTGACTGTAGCACTAGGTAGTTACTGCATTCACGTCATCTACATAAACTTGTATTTGGCATTTCACGTGCTACACACATACTTTATTACTACTCATTTACTATGTTTGACAACAATGTTTGCAGATAATACACTTTTCATTCATTGCTCATTCAAGATGTTCCACCCTTGTTTGTACATGTGACCAGTCTGGGCACACCAAGAAAAACTGAAACAAAAGCCAGAGAGTACATGTATCAGGTTCTGCTGTGATAAACTCTAAATCCCATTTCTCTTTGCTTACAAATCATCTCTATATGTTTAGTGGTGTTGCAGCAGTTCCAGTTGGAACCACTCAGTTCAACAGTGCTACAAGGCTCTGATGTACGATTCACAGCCACTGTGGAGGGAATATGGAACATCATGACCTGGAACGTCCGAGGGCTGCTGGTTGTCACTGTTGTAGGCAGTAACATAACCCCATCCCTTGAAGGGTTCTCTGCAACATTCTGCTCTAATGACACTAGCTGTGTGGAGTTCATCATCCATAATGTGACCCGCAAGGAGACAGGACCGGTCATCTGCATGGTACAGGGGGAATTTGGATCAAGGACAGCACAGCTTAATGTTCAAGGTAAGGTTATGAACTCAATCGCTGTATAACAACAACAACAACAACAACAACAACAATAATAAGGGCTATGCATTGGCAAGAATCTGTCAATACAATATGTGTCATAAAAACAGGGCTTAGAATTCAATATACTGCAATATTTTGCAATGCCATAAGCAAGGCCACATACTATGATTTTTAAAATCTAATTTAAGAAAAATTGTCAAAGAATAACGAGTATGAAGAATACACAGCACTGCCATCTAGTGGTGTGGGGTTTAAACACAACACAGAATGACCCACAGTCTGCCATGACTCTTTACATTTAAATCATTCATTAAAAATAGATAGTGTGCTTTTGAGAATCAACATGGTATCACCCAACACAAACTTATAATACTTGAGTGTACTGATACTTTGCCCCTAATGTATGTGTCTTTTCTTACAATGCATATATACAGTATAAGGTGAGTTATTTTACACACAATACAGCTACCCAAACACATGTTTTCTAAAGTTCCACTTAGCTTCTACATTTGTACTGTTAAAATCTTTATAATGTTGTTATTGTTGTTGTTGTTATTGATTGTGTGATCTGCTGTTTATTTCTCTTTTTCTCTTTCGTTCCACTCACCCCAACCGGCTGAGGCAGATGGCCGCCTACCTTGAGCCTGGTTCTGCTGGAGGTTTCTTCCTTTCTTAAAAAGGAAGTTTTCCCTCTCCACTGTTGACTAGTGCTTACTCAAGGGGGGATTTGTTGGGTTTTCCTTATCATTTAGTTGTATCGTAAGGTCTTAAACCTTACATTGTAAAGTGCCTTGAGATGACTTTTGTTATGATTTGGCGCTATATAAATAAAGTTGAATTGAATTGAATTGAATTGAATAATGTAATAGTTTCAAGAACAGGTGTAGTGACTGAGATGTACTGTGCAGGGCAGCAGTGTGCTGCAGTTTCGCTGACAAGTTGAGCATTATACAGTGTTCACAGTATTGTCTAACAGAAAGGGAATATTGATAAAAATATGAACAACAGCTTTAAAGATGAAATAAAACATATGTAAATAAAAACTCTGTAGGTGATAGGAATTTAATGCTGCAGTGTAATGAAAATGTAATATTTAACTGCAGGGATGATTTACAGACACTGGTTTATAAATGTTGTATAAATGGGTGTTTTGAGATGTACGGCCTGAGAGAAAATAAATGTTTCTATTAGAGTTACTCCCTATAATAGAAAACTGAGAAATATTTAGTTGTGCCCAAGGAACTCTGCCTCCAAAGCAGCACAACTGTGACCTCTTCTCATTAGTAGTAGCTGGATTTACTTTACACAACAGCGTAAAGTAAATCCATCCAAACACATGCCTGCTTTCCTCCATGTACAAACAGTGAAACCTGCCTGTAATCTGAAGGTAATCTCCCTAAAGCATCTAGGCTCCAATCACTGGCTGTGAACGGATTTGATAATGAAGGTGTTAGAGCTCTGTGTCATTCTGCTATTATTAATGAGGGACACTGACTGACATCAGGAATAAAAACACAACTGAAGGAGAAGTCTGATTTTACATCTTTTATGAAATTCTATAAAGAACAAAATTAACAATGTCTCTAAATACCATTACTTATAGTTCAGATCTGAGACCACAGCAAATAAGAGAGCCCAGTACATGGTTTTAATAAATAATCTGTCCATTGCGTCAGAATTATTAAAAACATGCTGTATTCATGACTTCACCTCCACTGTCTATGTCTCGGTTTCTCAGAAAGCGGTACAGTCAGCATCATGGGAGGGGATATCACTGTGCAACAGGACCAGCCCGTGGAGTTCCAGTGTACAACTACAGCATGGTTCCCTGAACCTACCATCAGCTGGACCCAGGATGGCCACGTTGTAAACAGCAGCTTGTACAACACAACCAGCACGACTGACGGAAGTTTCTATGACTCCACCAGTGTCCTACGGTTTCAGGCAGTGAGCAACACCATGGTGACGTGTCTGGCAACTGTACAGTCACTAACCAACCCACAAAGCAGCTCTGTCTTCTTGGTGGTTGGTAAGAAGATCTTCAACTCTTTGCCCTTTTTATGCACTACAGTATCTGCCCCTGTGTCAAAAATTTAAAAGAAGATACAAGAAAAATTTTTGGTTACTTGTCCATTTAATGCCCGGTTTAAATAAAGGATATTAAAATTTCATTCCACAGACCCGCTGTGGGCAGGTGCTATATAAGTCTGTAGAAATTGAAACTAGCCAGATTCAAACAGTGGATTCTTAAACGAAGCTGACAGGCCTGCAATGCGTCATACTGGGAATACATCAGTACAGAATTATCACTTTAAATGCATCTATTAGCTTAATATAAAATCTCAACATTGCCCAGAGTTTGCCTTTAGATGGCTTAGGCTATGTTTGACCTGATGGCTGGCATATCAAGGCACTGTCCTGGGCAACCATTAGATTAAGTTTTTAGTAATGCTTTAATGGCCAGACATATTTATTCCTCAGTTTTTACATTAGAACAACTAGAAACACACAAAGTGGTTTCTTGGCTACTATCCCTCAACAAAGACCATTCCTAGACCAGCTTCTTGGACTATGGAAGGATTATATATAAATAAATAGATTATATATAAATATTTGTCACTTTAGCTACTGAAGCTGCTTGTTTCTAGTATTTTTGTATTTTTAATACTGTTTTCTATATTGTCCAGTTGGATTCTTATGAAGACTAAGAAATAAATATATGTATTTAGGGTAGTAAGAGTATTGCACCAAAACAACACATCTAAAGTTGGCCTAAGACATTTACACAATACTGTAAATATTACAGAAGTGAATTTTAATGATGATTAATGATTAAGGATGCATGAAACTGGAGCCCATAATCAAGTCCAGAGCCAAACTCATATGTGTTAGGTACAATACTGACAGATGCCATCAGGGAACGTCTCAAACAATGTCTAAACCACAAATCAATTATATTGTACTACATCTTAGAATGAGATACTGTACAATATAATTCATACCAGAGGCCTGGTTGGCTGCACCTACAATATCCTTAAAGGGATTGACCATGAAACCTACCTACCAGTATGAATGGGTATCAGGCCAGAAATAGACATTATCTACACATGGTGTTGACATATGACCAAGGTAACTGGAGGAAAACCTGATGAAATCAGATTTTTATTGAATTGAAAATCCATTCAACATGATGTATAGCAATTACATTAAGAGCAATAACCCTGAGTGTAAAGTTTCAACCATATTGCAGTGTGGCTCATTTTCAGACACTGAGAAATAGTTTGAGAGTTGACTTTCTAGTAGCTTGCAGGGGAAAAAGACAGTTTTAACATGAGAGACATGTTTTGTGTTTTATCTGGTCTATATCAGGATGGAATGGCTAAAGCATTTTAGTGTTGTGGTAATGTTACTGTAATGTTGTTACAGTATTACAGAAATGTTTTTGGATCATGAACAACTTTATTTCTGGGACTGAAAACTGCAAATTTTAGTGTGGCTTTGTATGCGATGAATTCTGTTCTTTCCTCCTGCAACAGTTCCCAGACCAGTGGACAGGACTGTACTCATAGCTGTTGTCTCGTCCATTGGAGGTTGTGCTTTGCTGGTTTTGCTTATCCTTGGGATCATCTTCTGCTGCAAACGCAGGAAAGAAAAACGTAAACCCATTATTATATCTGTATCGTCACACTAGTAACATTTGTCTGAGAATCTGGCTGCTATCAAACAAAGAGAAATGTTGAACTCACTGCTTTTTGTCTTAAATGTGATAAAACTTTGCAAACATAAGCAGCTGGGGAACAATTGAATGCAGATTAAGCCGCTGCTGCTCTTACTGTATACAATTATAGGAGTAAATTAGCTTGATTATTTATAAGTACTAAAACAAGCCACTGACAACATGCCCTCAGCCATCACTCAGCTATGTATAGTAATGTTTCCATTATATAACAATGTTAATGCTTTTTTGCTTATTTATAAACTAATTTACTTCCAGGAACCAGCTACCAAGATGAAATGAGGTGAGAAGCCACCAAAAAGATAAATATTTTGTAACGTATTTTTGCATGGTTCTACATGTAGTACAAAGTTCTATTATTGTAGCAGGAGAGTGAAGAGCCAGGCACATGGTGAAGTGAACACAGTTTATGTACCAGAAGATCGACAAAGTAAGACAGATGAGCTATTATATAACACTTTGTTTTATCTACTTGTGACACAACAAAGTCCAAGTTTCACTCTCACGTCTCTTCTCTGTCCACAGGTGCTTCTTACAGTGAATTCTCTGACAGTGGCTTTTACCAACAAAATGGCTCCAATATTGTCGAGGTAGGGGTTGTGGTGGTGTTTGGTGAACACAACAGTGGGGGGCTAAAGAGAGGTATTAATGCAGTAATGAGTTTTACCAACTCATATATGTTGAGATACTGGGGGACATGAGTATAATACCAATAAAAATATCATGTTTTTCATTTTTATGAAATGAAGGAATTACCCATCATGTGATTTTATCATCTCTAATTATGTTCATTAAGTAATGAATGACGTACATCATAAACAAAGACACAATTACAGCCTTGTAATTCTAGGCTAATTGTCTTTTCAGTTAAGCAATATAAAGCTGTTACATATGTTATGTGTTTATATTTTATTTTGAAATAATATGAGTCCATAGTGTTTTACCTGTAGATCTTGACTACAAAAGCTGATTAGCCAGTTTACTTGAACCTTTATTTATCTGACAAAAGCACAAAGAAAAAATATTTTCTCAACTAATTTTGAGTTGAATGTCTGGACCACCAGTGGTGCCCCCAGAAAATGTCATAGGGGTGGCCAGGTGGGGCCAGTGAAAATCTTAGGGTGGCATATGAAATCAGTCCTACTTGTGCTAACTCAGATCAGTTAAGCCTGTGCATGTGCATTTCCTGCCCTTTGATTCTTTTTCATTAAAAAGACAATATGCATCCAACACATTTACCTTAATTTTGAGGACACACAAGCATTGCAGAAAAACACACAATGGTTCACATTATTTTCAATACAGCTTGAGTTACTGTAGTTGTTTCAATACCTTGGCTGAATAAAAAAAAATTGGAAAAAAAGTTACATTCACAGAGTTTTCAAAACAAAAAAAGTCTTTTGAAATTATTTACTCACTTATTATTTACTTCACCTATTATTTATGATTTATTTTGTTATGTATTGGGTGTTGTATTTATGCTATGATTTACTGTTTTCTTTTGGTTTGTATGTTGAGAAGTAAATTACAGTAGACACAGTTTTAGTGATTACAGATGTAACTTTTGTTTTACCTCTGATTTTTAGGTGCATCATGTGAGAAATGACCAGACAGGAAATGGTTACAACAGTGCCTACAACAATGTGGATCAGCCTGACTTCAGGAAACACAGACATGCCACCATTGTGTAAGGACAGAGAGATGGCAAACCAAACCAATGTGTATGAGCTTTAGAACAAATTTGCACAGCACCTTGGACAACAGGGAGGAGAGAGACTGAATCTGCCAAAAACATTTATATTGCAAAAACAATTCCGTATTATTTCTGCATAAATGTCTTTGCAATCCTCTGAAAGTGCTTCAGTAAAGACTTGCTGTACTTGCAGATGCAGCAGATGAGCACAGTTATGAACTTAATGGTGGAGGAATGGGACCAAGTATATATTATTTGGTGAATTCTTTTTATACTAATATATTTATATTGTAACCCATGTAACCCAAATTAAACAAATAAAACACTACCACATTACATTTCATTTGTTCATTGACACATTATATAAATTTAATTATCGTTAAATGTAATTGTTAGCTGATCTGTGGCTATTTCATCTGATGTGATGAAATAATATGAACTTTTACATCCTTACAGCATATTTATTTCATTCATATACTGAGATATTATATATGATTCTGCCTTGTTTTCCTGCCTCAATAAATGCAGTAGTAAATGAAAACCCCAAACACATTTTCCTTTTCTAATGATAGCTACCTCCTTTTTGTTAATGGGAATGGATGGGTGATGAACACATTTTACTAGTGGAACGCAAAACTATTTTTGTATTTTTGTAGTCCTAGCCTGGCTGATCCTCTGCTCCTTTCATTTCAAGTAGAACTGTATGACCCCACTGAGATAGACTAGATATGTTTCTATCATGTCCAGTGATATTATCTGTTCCCGCATTGTTTCATTCCAGGAAATGTATTCATTCATCATCACTTTCACTACTACTGCTTTTAATTAAACTTAATAACCTTTTACATGAGGACAACACACTGACTTGTTGGTTGATATAATTTTTTATAATGAGATTGTAAATAATAAATAATATATATTAGTTGTTAAGCACAAAGGAAAGTGAAAGCAATAAACAGAGATTAGTGGAATCTGAGTTCAGCTAAAAGTGGCCAGATCGGATGCCTTAGTGATGCACATGTTCTTGTGCAAAAGCAATTCACATTATGCACATACATGTGTATCATACAACTAAGACAACAAGTAAAAAGTACAATTTACAGTCAACATGTTTAAATTGTGCATAAGACCGCTTCACTGACCGCTGCAGAAATGAGAATGAAAGAATGGTTAATTTGTCATTTCAACATCTATCAGTCTACTTCACATTAAAAGCTGAATTCAAGTTAAAAATCTCTTTTGTTTTTTGTGTGGGGCTTTTACAGTTACAATTTTATATTATTTCTTACCAGAATATGTAAAGTCGTGTTTGCTTGTTTTCTAACCACAATAAACAAGAAGAAAAAGATTGTATTTCTGTAGGCACGGTGGAAATTTGTGAAAATATGGAATATGTGAAAATTATTTGATGTTATTTTGTGTGTCATTTTTGTGAGAATTAAATCAGTAGATCTACAACAAAGGTCCAAACTAGGATATTTCAGAGATTCAAAAATATAACAGGAAGCGCTGTTGGAATAATGGCTGGATGGATTCAAATATGTTATTAATCTCAGAGGAAAATTGCTTGGTTGCTTTCTGCAGAAGGAGACAAGGGGAAAAGAAGGGAACAGGGCTGTATGTCTCTGCCAACCTGTAACTTGCTGCTTACATGCTTGTCTGACTAAACTCATATTGCACAGAAATGAGTCGATTGTTTACTCAATTATTTTTTAAAAAAGGATGTTTTTTTGTAATTATTGTCAATTTTTTTTTCAAGAAAATATTCTAATAATATAAAATTCTAAATAACACTAAATGCTTCAGATTCAAGAATCTGAGCTGCACAAAAACATCAAGGTTCTATGAAAATGTATTTTGGACTATACTTGTAAAGTTGTTTTGGGCAGCTGAGCCAGCTGAACTTAGATTACCTTTATTTGGCAAGAAAGAAATTCAACTGAACACGGTGGCCAAGATGCACCATCAGGGAGCAGAGTCAGCGTGGTTGAGCTTTAGGATCAGATTCAAGCCAGTGATCAATTAGGCGATAACACAATGTCCACTGTGCTGTGGCTGAGTTCCACATTATCAGTCCTACCTAATTAGGGATTTAATTTGTAGTTGAATTTAATGTGACCTTTTTAAAATAGCCATGACAAGTCTGAGATCAAATTCAGAGGCTCTGCCTCGTTACAAGTTTGTGAATCACCCTTAACAACTTGTCAAGGCCTCTTGGCTTATGGTTATGGTTGACCAGTCAGCAAATTCATAGGTTCTCTGGGTTCCTGGAAAAGCTCTTGCTGTGGGAAAGTCCCACTTAGAGACACAGAAGCCCACGAAGTGGAGTCCATTAGTGGTCCCTGAATGGATCATAAAGGTCCCCAGTGAAATGAAGTCAGTTTACGGGGGCATAAACTGAGAGACTCTGTATATGTAAATGATGTGTACTGCATTTTTATTATATAGCAAATAATGTATTTTAATTAAATTTTCATAATTAAAATAATGGTGTAAATGAATATACACTGCTTGAAGGTTAACAGAGATCGAATACTACACAGACCACATAATTAATTAATTATTAATTAATCAGTGGTCAGAGCAGTAGATTATATATAGCTTCTAAAAAGGATTCTGAAAAATGAGAGGGACTCCCTGGATTCCTAAAACTACAATTTAAAGCTTAAGCTTAAGTGGCCTGAAAGTTGAAATGAATCCACCCTACTCTGCCCAACCTCCCTCTGCCTGCTGAGCTCCACCACACTCTGCACAGATACAGCAGGTGAGCACAAAAACACTTAAACAGTTTGAGAGGCAAATGTTTCTAAACCACTGCCAGGATGCTCTGTGAGTCTGACCTCATTGTTGTGTGATATTAAAACTTGTTTGTGGATCTGAATCATTTAAATGTGGTAAATATGAAAAACATAAATGAATAAAAAATCAGGAAAGTGGCAAATACTTCTTCACAGTAAGGCACCTCTCCACAATAAGATATGCCGTAGAGTGAATTATTATTCAAAAAATAATATCCACAATGCTCCACCATATTCCCCTTATTGCTAACTTTGTCCTTGTGCCAATGTCTTTGTGCCATTCAGCGCTATATAACAATATAAAACCAAAACACTGAGCAGATAATTGCATTGAAGCTCTGCACAGCTGTGTGGAACTGCAGATATGAGACGGGATTCCCTGTTGGTTCTTCACTGTGAGCACATTTCACACACAAATATTCATGTGGTTCATTGTTGTAATAAAGATATAGTTATAGCTGTTTTAGAGAATCCAGCACTGCATACTGAAACAGACTCTAACAGGTGTACTAATAACTCTGTTGTAAAATTTAATTAAACTGATGAATGAGGAATTTACCTTCATGAATTGCAGAACTGCTACAGACATGTCTACTGTAAGGACGCTCTCATCTAGTCCAGCTGCCCGTCTCACTACATCTGTCTGGACAAATGACGAGAGTGATGCACAGTAGAGTGCTGCTGTGTCAGCCTGACATGCTGAGGATGTTTGTCTGAGTGTGAGTGAGGCTCTAAGGACCCTTCATGTCTGGGAAACCCGACGCTGAATCCGATTACCTGCTCTGTTTGTGTTTCCATTTGGAAAGCACATTAGTGCCAGTAATGTTCCCGTCCACTTAACTTAATTTACGCAGAATAAATGACATACGTATGAAAGAAGATCCTTTTCTGTCCTAGGTATTATTTTCTCTACATGGTTTGATGTTACTTTAGCAGGCTGTTCTGGTTGCTGTGTGGAGACACTTTATGTAATTTACAGCCCAGTAATTTGATCATGTTTTGTGTGAAGAAACAGTGGCCCTCCTAAATATAGATAATTATTTAATCAGCAGGGGGGAATGGCTCAAAGAGTTAACAAATAAAACCAATAAAATTAATGAATAGAGTTGTTGTTGTAATGATTATTGATAAGCCATATGTACAGTAGTGTGGATTTTAGGGCTCTTGCCTAAGCAGTTTTACTATTACATAAGGAACGTTTAGCAGATTAATTTCCCAAAGCAGACTTCAATCATTGAATTGGCTCTGTGCAGGGAGCTGGGATGGCACACGTCTCCCACTGGCAGACAGGGTGCGGAGGGTGCCACAACACAACGGTGAGAGAAGTGTTGTACATTGTGAAATATCAGTGATATTTTTTCCCCCCAAAAAAGACTAGTGTCACTTTCAAAATGATTTGCACTGACTTCTAGGAAAAGTGACCATATAGAACTAATTAAAGTTTGGTTGATTGGAGTTGCTATGGAGATGCCTTTTTGTTTGTTAGGTTGCTCAAGGCCTCATGTCTGAGATCATGAATTACTGTGCAGCACTGACAACATGTTAACAATAGCCATTCAATAGGTAGTTGCCGATGTCAGTATCTGTGTGTGTGTGTGTGTGTGTGTGTGTGTGTGTGTGTGTGTTGCACAAACCATTAGCAAAACAGTTTTTTCCCATTTTGATTTATTTTGTTTTACAGATGAAATGTACTGCACCAGGCTGCGACTTATAATATTAGCAATGCAAATGGGACTGAATTAGACCTTACGTCATTCACTAGGATGCACTGATCAAAACTGTCAGAAAACATTCCACTTTTGAAAGATTGTTCAGTCTTCATATGAACAACCCCAAAAATAGTACATCTTAAGGTAGCAACTGTTAAGCTATAAATGCCTCAGCAACATAATAAAAGGCAGAATGAAGCAGGATGACTGTCAGGCTGAGGGAGAGAGGGGGAGCCTGTCATGCACCTAGTAATGGATAACTGTGCAACTTAGCTTGCAAAGAAAGAGCACAGCCGAGTGCTCGCTTTGTCAGATAGTCAATATGCCTCCAGGACACAGAGGTAGAGTAGGTTTGGAGTTTAAAGGAATTTACAGATTAGATCCCTGCAAAAGCCAATATGCTCACAGTGGCCACTTTCTCACTCACTCACTGAAGAAGCACAGGTTCCACAGTCCTCATGTCACTCTGGCATAGCTCATACACACTTAAAGAAAATGTGACATCAACAAAGTTTTTCTTAGTGACTGTTTTGTGGCTTTTGGTACTGTGTTGTAATGCACTAACATCTTAAAGTCTGTGTTTTAATGAACCTTGGTGTTCAAATATGGCACTGTGATTCAAGAAAAAGACAACGGTGAGTCAATAGGCCAGAGCCCTGGCTCGTTACAACAGATCCCAGCCAGCCTCATTACGTGGTTTGTGTTTTTATCGTAGCTCTTTTAACGAGTGTTTCGATCAATAAGCTGCAAATAAAAACATCTTCTGAGTAATTTAAAGGAGTCCTGTGATTGGCTCTGATTGTTGCCAACAGCAGGAATGACTCAATGCGTACAGGCATATGCATGTGTTTAATGTAAATGTGCTCACAATGCAGCAATAAGATCATGAAAACCAAATTTTAGCCTGAATATCAGACAGCACTGTACAAACAAAGGGGGGAAAATCATTTTATGGACTGCAGTGGTCTTGGTGTGAGTAGATGAGTTGAGGGTTAGCTTATTAGCCGGTTGTTGCCTCTATACACAGACCACACACACATACAGAGCAACATTAGCATTCCTGTGGAGTTGTGTTTGAGGCCAGCTGATGAATGTAAGTCCAATATTCACTTTAGTCTTGCTTGCCACCAACTCCTGTGCAAAATATCTGGCTCTGTAGACAAAATCAATGCAAGGGATGCACTGATTGCTTGAGGTGAGACATAAAATGCAGTCCAGAAAGTAAAGTTTCAGCATGAATAAGTCCCAGATTCACAGGTTTGTAGATTTTTCATGTCTTTGAATGCTTTATATCTTTCAAGATTTTAAATTTAATAAATGTATTTAATAAATAAATTTATACAGTACAGTTGTGTATTGTTTACACTACAGAAACTATGTTCTTGCACATGTTTGCTTTACTGGAGTCCTTGTGTTTTTGGACTTTAATTTAATTAAATTAACTCTTTGAACACAACCTCAGCTGCTGAGTGCTTGTGACTTTACTAAAGTTAAGTTATAGTAAAGTTAGATGTAAAGTTACATTGTAGTTCTGTGAAAACAGTTTTTTTTGTTTCTTTATTAATTATACGGCATCTTATAGTATATGTGGTGTGATAGTCAGGTGGCCAAATACTTTTATCCATATAGTGTATATACTGTACATTATGCTGCACGAAATCTGTAGCCACTAATCTGTAAACCTTACTAAATGATGTTTATGATCATATCTGTTGTCTATTCTGGAGAGCCTCTCTGAAGCATTAAACAAAAAGAATAACTCACTTCTACTACAATGCTAAACAGACTTCACAGACTTACAGCCAAAATAAATGTAAATAATATAAATAAAAACTTCATAGCAGTGGGACCTGAGTATTGAGTTTGCTTTAAATGTATTCCCTGACTTCTTGCACTACTGTGTTGCAGCCCCCAGTCACTGCAGCACACCCATACAACAAGCTAATACATTAGTTTAACTCCAAGCAGAGCCAGAGGCTACTTAACAACATGCACCATGTGAAAAAGATAATGATACAATCAATGGGCAAAACACATTTATTAAATCAATTCTGTGGCATCCCAACTGTGTGTTCCTCAAGAGTTAAGCTTTAATTCAAGCAGCTGATGAGATTCTGTATCTATGAGCAGTCTAAATAAATCAATTCTCAGAGTGACTGGAGATCAATTAGTCCCAAAACGTGGATCCTCTGGGACACTGGCCCTGATTAAAATGTGACTGATTTAGAGTATGCCAAACTCAGCTTGATTAATGTTCATAGGCACACATATGCACACATGTGGAAGGATATAGGCGCCGTCCACTAGATCAATAAAAGCATTTAAAGAGAACTGTATTGGTTTTGATTCAAAACGATATGTTGCTTTATTTGGAAATGCACAAAATGTTTGTTTGCTGCTTTTGCACTTGCGAGTACAGGTTAATATTTTGATGGTTTTTGTAACATGTAAAATCTTTAATGTCATTTTTTCACTCCTTCCCTTGAGTATTTACAAGTATGTACAGTCCAGTCAGGTATGCAGGAGCACACAGAGAACAAGCTTATTTTAGTGTAGAGATGCCTACAAATACAAACAAAAGTTTGTCATATTAATGTCATTATTACATTAGTTTATTCCTCAGTATTTTTTTCTGTTGCCCTGGAAGCACCATTCCTTCATTACAACACATTTGGCTACTGTGGTGTATTCTGTCAGAGCGCAGCATTGTCATTCGCTAGAGAGTAGAGAGTCCAGGGGAAACATCTTTCAATTGGATCTGTTGATAATTTGTGAAAACGCTCCGGCTCTGCCAGAAATTGTGGCAACCATAAGACAGCTGCTGTCCTTTCACACATTGTGGAGTGGATTGAGGCCTGGACTCAGCGTTTCTGTTCTGAAGCCGTTCTCATCTTGCTTTAGCTTACGTTTGGGTTCTCTAAATCTAAATCTGTTTCGAAGTTGCAGTTCTCTGCAGCATCCATTTCCTTTCTACCCACATAAGCTCCTCAGGGCCTGCTGCGGCAAACCATTACCACAACATCACACATCACGTTTCATCATCACCACCATAAACACTGCTGGGAAAAAGGCTTCATGCTGAGGCTGGTGTAAATCTGCTAATGTTCTGTGCTCACTGTACATACAATAGAGGCTCCAGAGGCTCATCTTTAGTCTCAGGTAGATAGATAAATAGATAGATATAGAGAAACATAGATAGATAGATAGATAGATTACAACAGTACACTCTGTAAAAACTTGAATAGAAAGTGTCTTAATACATTTAGTTAGACTGTAGTAGAGAGAGTCACTGTACAGGCTGGTGGCTGTTGGCACAAATAACTTCCTGTACCTTTCCTTGTCACAGCGAAGCTGAAGAAGTGTCTGACTAAAGCTGTTCCACTGTTTGACCAGTAGCTGTGGAGTGGATGTGAGCTGTTCTCCATGATGTTCAGCAGTTTGTGCAGCATCCTTCTGTCCACCACCTGCTCTAAAGGTTCCAGAGAAGTCCCCAGCACAGGCCAGCCTTCTCGATCACTTTATTCAGTCTGTTAGTGTCATTGAGTCGGGTCCAGGGTCTTTCTGTGTGGAGTTTACATGTTCTCCCCATGTTTGCGTGGGTTCTCTCCGGGCACTCCGGCTTCCTCCCACAGACCAAAGACATGCAGTCAGGTTAACTGGAGATTCTAAACTGCCTATAGGTGTGAGTGAGCTGTCGCTTCTCGCCCATATGACAGCTGGGATAGGCTCTGCCACACCTGCGACCCCTACGGGGATTAAGCGGTTCAGAAAATGGATGGTTGGATGGTGTCATTGGCTCTGATTAGACCATGGAACCACACTGTGTCAGGATGTCCCACATGCCTTCTAAAGAATATCTGCCTAGAGAGGCAAAGTACACAAACTCCATACTCAAGTAAAACTGCAAGTATCTGTCTAAAACACCCCACTACAACTAGAAGTAGTAATTTTAATATTAAATATTAAGTAATACTTTTTTGTACTCAGGTAAAAGTTCTGAAGTAAATGATCTAAATTTTACTTAAATCAGAAAAGCAAAAGTACGTCACCAGGAAAACAATGCATTTTAAACAATTTAGAATTTAATGCTTTTGATGACATACATGTAGAAGTCTTGTCCAGATTAGTTTGACAAATTGTCAAAGGTGCAAATGATGGAAAAAAATGTGTTGTTACCTACAGACTGGAACAAAAAAAAAAAAAAAAATGAATAAATTACTGGTAACTGATGCTGTTAAATTACATGTAGTGGAGTAACAGTCCAATAATTCTTCCCCCTGATTTGTAGTTAAGTAAAAGTAAAACTAACATAAAATAAAAAATACTCATAGAAGTACCTCAAAATTGTAATTGTAAAGTACAGTGCTTGAGTACATGTACTTAGGTACTTACCACCTCTGCCTGCTTAGATATAATGTGAGCGGCCATGAAGCTGCAATACTTCAAGTGTGAAAGCAACAATTACAAAAACAACTCTTTATTGTGATCACACACCTCTGTGTGTTCTTCTCTCACACACACAGTGTCTGCAGTGGGAAGTTCTTCTGACCTTATTCTACAGGATATTCAGACATGTTCTTCTGCCCTCAGCAGAAGAGTGTAGCATTTAAACAATTCAGGTCCTTGCACTTTGCCTGGATTTTCCCTAATATCTAATTATATTTTTCTAGGTAGTAAAATATCCACTACATTAACATATGTAGCATGTGCAATATTTGTTCATTCTTAGTGGATACAAGATGTCAGACTGTGCCATACATTTCCAACAGGGCACAGATCTGTACTGTGAGCAGGCCGGTCAAGCACACACAGTGTGAAGACTGAGGCCTGCTGTGTCCTGTTGAAATATTCACTGACTTCCCAGGAAAAATGCTAAGTTGGCATAAGTAGAGTATCTCTGTAAAATCTCAACATACACTGCCTCCCCAGTGGTGCCTTCTTATATGTGAGTCAATAATGCCATGAGTACTGATTCAGTCCTACTCCACAGACATAGAGTGTCTATGTCTGTGTAGTAGGACAGCAGTGTTGCACTACGTAGTGTACATAGTGCAGGAAATGCCTTCATACAGATTCACACCTTCTGACTCAGTGCTGTAGCTAAGTATGAGAGATTCACTTTGCAAGCTGAAGGCTGTGGTGCTGTGCTGTCTTTGAGTTCACCATTCAATCTATGCACACACCAGGATTTTTTAAACTCGTTGGTCAGTTTGTTTAGATCAGTTCTTCCTTATTCAGCAGTGTTCCATTATTTTGCTTACAGTTTCATCACCTCAATAAATCCCACTGAATACTGACAGCAAGCCAAACACAAGGCACACCGCTGAACATACAGTGCATTCAGAAAGCGTTTAGATCCCATTATTGTTATTATTTTTCATCATTTTGCTATGTTGCAGCCTGAATCTACACTCAGTGCTCCATAAGCTGGACTGGGGGATTTTATATTCTTTGCAAATCCTCCCAGTCTCAGTCAGGTTGGATGGGGACCATCAGTGTCATTTGTTTGTCATTTTCATGTCTATGCAGAAACATTCAACAGGTTCCAGTCAGGGCTCTGACCAGTCTCTCAGTCCCTACTGCTGAAAAAAAGCCTGCTCCAGATCTGTGCCTTGCAGTAATCCTCATGGCTTTTGCTCTGATACACCTTCTGTAGAGATGTGAGACTCCAATCAAGGTAAAGAAGCATCACGGCAACGACCCAGAGAAATGGGAGGTGCCTCAGTTAAATTTCAGGTGGTGTAAATGTGATATTTCTCGAATACTGTTTTCGCTTTATCATTGTGGACAACTGGGTGTAGATTAATGAGGGGAACAGTGAATCTGAACGGTTGTAGTAGGCTGCAATATAGCAAAAAAAGTGAATATGGTGTGAATATTTTCTGCACCACTGTTGGCTGGTGTTCAGTGTAGTATTGGACGCGAAGAGACCCGCGCCTATTGGTTTCATGGACATGTGGTGAGGAGAGCGCGGAGGTGTCCCTGCTATAAAAGCAGCCTGTGTGCGAGAGCGCAGCGTCTTGGAGAGAACCGTAGGTTCAGCGAGCTGCTCGGAGCGCATCACACATAACTAGAATCCACACAAAGACACCAAGAGCGCAGCCATGAGCGAGGTAAGTGTATGAAGCTGCAAACGCCTTCTCTGCTTTAGGGGTTATCATCCAGAATCAGCAGCTGATGTGAAGTTTACAGCGCATTGCAGAAAGAACCGAGGAGGTTTCCAGTAGCTTCAATAAGGGTTGAATTCGCCATTCACAGAACTCTTGAAGGCTTGGACTGTTGTTTTCCATGTTTTTATCCGGCTGTGGAGAGCAATGCTGCATAAAGAAATGATTTTAGTGAAGGAAGAAACTGTAGTTGTGGTTAATTTAAATATCATATAAATAATAGTTGAATATTTTTCTTGCCATTAGCCCGCACTGACTCCTTGTGTTTGTCATGGTGACGGATGTGCAGCTGCAGTCTGACTGGACAACACAGTAAAGACTGTGATGTGTCTGAGGGTGAGAATGGACAGCAGATCAGATGTGATGCATCTTTGCTTTCAAATACCACCATTTCAAACAGCATGAGCACATGCTGGATGAGGCAGAGGCAGCGTTGACCTGCAGTCACAGTCTGCATCACTTGATGGTCCTGGGACATAAGACATAACTTGTATAAAAGACCATTTACTGGCAAGGAGCACATCCTACAGTCACTGAATTATTCAATGCTGCTAACTCAGAGAAATAAAACAGTCTCACAGTGTGCACAGGGGAGCAAAGGCTCCAATAAGAGCTCATCGTCAGTTTTTTTCACCCCTAGTAACTGGACTGACTACAAGCATAAAACATTACTGTGCTCTTATGTACATGTCCAGTAGTGGTGGCTACATCATCACATTGCTGCAGCTTGTACAGTTGAACAGTTGAAGCTTCGCTGCGGAGCTGCAGGAAACATTCTTCACTGATATGAAATGAAATAAAACAGATCACTGTGATAATTGTCTCAGGATGAGATATGACCTCTTGATCAGTGGTCCTACGACATGTAAACCGTTCTGAACACCAGTCATTATGAATCTTTTATTGCAAACTTGCAACTTGTCACACACACACACACATTACACAGTCATTGGTGATTCCTTGTCAGCGCTCTTGTGCGCTGCTTAGAGAGTGAAACCCAAGTCTTATAAATAAGACATTACACACAGGGAAACTCAGGAAATTCACTCACTTGCATCTCGTGTCAGTGATGGATTCAAGAGCCAAGGCCAAGGCAAAACTGTGCTGCTCTGAATGAATAATTAAATAAAAAAATCAATGACAGGCTCCATCTACGCTCGGCTGCTTTTTCTTACCTTTATTCTGTTCAGACTCGCACAAAGTTTTAATGGTGCTTATTAGCAGAAGTGGCTCACCAATAGCAGAGAAGATTTTAGTTTCTCTTCAGTCATAATGATGTGACCTGTGCAGTTGGAACATCTTCCCGCAGAAAGGGAGAAATTTAGATTAATTACTGCTCACCACCTGACTTCAAAGCACGAAGAGTTATGCAATATCTTAGTCATATAAAAATAACCTTATTTCTTCTCAGGCCAGTACTGATAATACGACATATTAATAAATACTTATATAAAGAGCCTGTAACAGCATCACAACTCACCCAAAGCATCTGACAACCACAGAGTGCTGGCACTGATAAAAGATTTAAAAGCACACACATTAGCCAGTGTTGTAGTAACTCAGGAAAAATATTTCAAATTAATTGTAGTGTTTCATGATCAATATAAAGAAAACAGGCTATAACCAGGTTTTAGAGCCACATTTATAGATTTCAATGATTAGACTTGGTAATGTTCAATAGCGTGTGTTCATAATCAATAAGAAGATGGTTAAAACTAAAAACAATAAAAAGTTGTAATAAACTGGAATTACCCCCTAATTTTCTTTTGTCAGACACAGTAGACGTTCCCATTCCATTATATAAATGTATTGTGTCAAAGCTGTGGAAGCTTTTAGTGCTTTTAACTCCAGCGGCTTAAAGCAGATGCAAATAACACTGAGACAGAAGTGGAAATCTGATGTTTTTGTGATATCTGTAATTCTGCTGCAGGTTAATTGCAGCACACTGCGCTTAAGTGCTGCTTGACATTACATTTTGTGACTCGCCTTCGGGATGTTAAGTCATTTTTATGAAGACGATTCAGTTTCTCTGCGTGTTGGTGGGAGGAAAGCGTATGAATAATTAAATAGCAATACCTTAGTCATCTGTATAAAATCTGACAATGTAATTATTGAAAGATGGTTCTAGCAGGGTTGAAGGCGGTATTGTGTTTCACTGATGGGCTGTCTTTTAATCAATGCATAGACGTTTAAGTGGTCCCTTGCTGTGTTCCCCTACCCCATATTTTAATTACTGTGAGAGTGCCAGCTATGGCGGCTACTTGGCAAAGCCATTTGTTTCATCATCCAAAGTGGACCAGAGCCCTTTTTATTAAATGACTGAGATAAGAGTGTTAAAAGTTGCTGATGTTAAAAGGAAAGCTGAGATGGGGAAAAGTGGTCAGGGATGTATTTCCCTTAAAACTCCTTTTTGCTGACTTAAGACTAATAAAATGATTAAGATCCGAACCAAAGTGGTGATTAGGGAAAAAACAACAACTTGAGTTTATGTGACTCTGGGGGAAATGCTCAAAGATCATTTGAAGCATGTTCATTTAATGTGATTGATGTTTTCTTACTTATTAATCTGAAATATGAAAAGACTTGAATCTGAAATTTGTCTGTGATTTGTTCATGAGGCATGTCGGCTGACCCTAATCCTGCTTTAAACAATGACTGAAGATTACACTGAAATAATCCGTAATCCATCTAAATTGTCAGCAGGCTTTGGTGGAGCCTTCGCTCGGTGTAACCCGACCTCCTGGGTAATCCCGGCTTCTGCCAAACATGAGAGAACATGCTGAGAGAAAATGACAAACATCAGTGAGTGAGAAACGTGGTTAACACAAGACAAAATAGATTACACTTAAACTGGATCAATGTTGTAGTAGCTTTATCAGCACTTCTGACCACTTCTCAGAGGAATTGCACATAATTTCACAAAGGGAAAGTTGTTAATGTTCACATTCTGTCAAACTGGACTGGAACTCTTTCAGCATTATTGTATAGAGAGGCCTTCAGGAAATACAAGAAAAACACTTAAGTATCTCTTAAGTGAGAAAAATATTCAAAACATCATCCATGTGTCTTCAACTACTTTTGCATGACCAGGGTGGATACCCAAACTGAACCCAGCAAGAACCGTCAGTACCCGAGCGTCTGGTCAGATAGGCTGCTGGAAAACTCTAAATCCTGCTGTGTTTAATGGTCGGGGGAGGCACAGATCATGCATGAGGGATGTATGAGGACATAAAATACAATATTCTTGTCAGGTCTGGTCAGCTGTATTAGGTAAAAACATCTCAGTGAATTTCTCCTCCAGGCTCCACCACCCCACCTGTCTCTTCATGCTGTGGTTACTTGTAACTGACATAAACAATAAAGTCATAATATCCAGCTAATTAGAGCAGAGATCTAACAGAAACAACACATGCAATATCTCCTCATCATTCTTTTATTTTACTGGCATCCGATCTAGCTGCCCTCAGTCTGTCAGTAGATAAAAACATTAACTGTGGGTTGGATTTTTTGTATTTATTTAATAAATATTGAGGTTGTATTAAGCACAACCTGTGATAGATCCGTTATGGTTCCTATTGTCAGTAAAATGATCTTATTCCCAGTTTTAATTATGCCTTCAGTGTGTTGCTTTTTGACAGAGAGTGCAGGGATATATAGTACATGCTGCATTATGCTGCTGGGTGGCCCAGACACCAGTTAATGCATGCTAATTTTCTTTGGTAAAACCATGCTGCTATGCTATTAGTTTTCCTTCAGTAGGTCCAGCTGGAAGGCAAAGTGCACCCTCTGTATACTGTAATGATGCTGTTGTGCGTGTTTATGTGAAATTACTGCTGGGTATAGCGGATCTGTTGAGATTTAAAGGGTTATTTCACTCAAATTGCAAATCATAAAACAAAACGAGCACATATTGGTGTGTTGGAACTAATTTATTTGTTTGATTGTAACTAGCTCCATTGTGAACTGCATGAGAATATGTTTTGCATCCCCTAAATTATGAAGGATATAGTTTGTAACTAGCCAGCAGTAATTAGTTTACTGCTATCTTAGCATTAGTCCCTTTTCCTTTTAGAGGTAGGCAGTAAGAATGTCAATGGTGATAGAGCTGACTTTACAAGTCACTAGAGCATCATTATACTATATATACCCCCATTTATTCCCTTTTCTTCTGCTAGAAAACTTTCTTTGAGATTAATTATACCAATTAAACTGATGTCTGCTTCATTACTGACTCACTTTAATTAGAGAGGGAGTCAGCGTCACAAAGAATAAGGAAAGCGGACAGCTTTACATCGTAACCTTTCTGTCTAAACCTGCCTTAAATGAGAAGATGCTGCTTCCATTCAACATGTCTTCTGCTATTATCTGTTTTGTCCTGGGGAGCACAATCAAAGTGGATTGACATTTAACAATATTACAACTTAAGTTGAGTTGAAATACTTGAACTTCTTGTCATTATTATTTCTGTGAATGTAGTAGATGAAAAAACCTTCATTGTGGACAGCTAGTGGGTTGGAAACGGATCATCAGAGACCATCTAGAGTCCAGTGTTCATTAGGAGGCTGCTTTGCCAGTAAAATAGTATTCTACAGTAAAAATACACTGACATAGAGCTAGTGCTCTGTCCTAATGACTAAAATGTAAAACTTAGACAGTTTTCTCAACTTTACGCTTATATAATTATAAAGGGTGACTTCACCAATTTTTATTGTTTTGTTTAGGTACACAATTCTCTGTGCCTTCACTATACTGAAATATCCCTCTGCTTCTGGCTCATAACTGGGAAGAGGTTTTCATAAATGATGTCATTTGGAGGAGTTGTGGTGGTGCAGGCTCACCAAGAACAGGTATGAGCAACTAGACTGGTCAACATCTCCCAATGATGTCATCTGGAGGAGCTAGAGGCAGAGAGATATTTCAGTATGGAGAATGCAAAAGAATATACATGTGCTCCCTAAACTGGAACTGAAGGAAGAAAGTGTCACTCTTTAACAAATTCTTATCACACAGGTGATGTTGTTAGTTTTGTAATGATTTCTGATTAACTGAGGTCTAACTGAAAACATCTAACTAGATGTAGTGTCTCAGCAGCTACTGCAAAATCTTTCTTTAACGGTTCCCCGAGGATGGAGCCAACTTTCCTAACATCATTATGGTTGACATTTTTAGTGAAATATCCTGACAACTGTTGAATATAGTGCCATGACATTTACCTCAGACGTTCATGTCACCATCGGGATGAATTGCAGTCGACCCCTGACTTTTCATCTAAGATCAAATTTGCCAATACTGCTATGACAGTGACAAAATGCTAAAGTAATGACATCCTGTCAGCCTCAGCTTTGCTTAGAATTTCAGAAGTAGGCAGAGGTAACTGGTTAAATTCAGATCAAGGCAAGTAAAAAGCATATCTAAAGGAAATCATACTTCATTTACATAAGAATCATCTGTCGAGCCTCAGGATCTAACTCTGATACACAGATGGCATGGTAGCACATTAGTAGAGCAAAAGCACCAGCTGTTGAGAATGTTAAACACAAACAGCCACGCAGTGAGAGAAACAGGTAGCCAGAGATTCAGTCATGTTTCACCATACAACAAATGCTGTTTGGACACAGTAGCTGTTCTGCTATGTTCTTTGTATAAACATAAAAGATGGCCATTAATGCTCTGGCTTAGGCTGTAGCCTAAAATGTTTTATTTAATTGTTATTTAGCCCTTTTTAATCTTCATAATCAAATAGGCTAATTAACCACAGTATAGCCTCAGAATGACTTCATGTGGTTTTAGGTGGAAGTTAAGTCTGGTTCAACTTCTTTAACAAACAAACTGTGCCATCCTGTGCTGCCTCTGGCATTGGCACCACCTCTGTGCTGCCAGAGTGGCTCTAGCCAGATGAAGGATAAGGTTGTTTCTTCATGTAGAACTAAAGTCAGTCTGAACACAGGTTTAGTTTTGTTTGAACAAAGACTTTTTCTTTCTATTTTAAACATGCAGCTGTGCTGTAAATATCTCACTGTCCTCTACAGTGTGTTACATCATCAAAGAAACTACTGTTGCTGTGCCTGTTTTCAAATTAGCTAGAGCAGAGTGAGTTCATCAGAAAATGAGTTTTAATTAATGTACAGCATGACACACCGTCCTGGCGTTATGCTGCTAGTTCAGTCAATCACGCCTCTGCAGTGTCACACTTCCATGCTGACACCCGTGTTTCCAGTCTGGTGGTGGGGAAGCTGCTAAACAGTTGTAATGGTGCTGGGATGAGCTGTCTGTGACCTAGTTCTGCTGTCTCCTCGTTAAATTGTTAATAGATCCTGAGTGCAGCATGGAGTCTCTGTGGAGAGCCTGAGCTGCCATAACAACTAAAAATAGTCTACCACACATTGGGAAGGTAATTTATTTATTTTACCCATTTCCTCAGTGGCCACGCCGACCCTTCAGGCCTGTGTTGTGTGTTTTATGAACTCATCAGTGAGAAAAACACTTAAACCCATGACATGGAGACAAAGTGATAGATACATCTTTAGATGCGGCTCCAATACAACTCATTCTGTCTTTCTTACTTTGTTTTTTCGAATGCATATACAAAACATACTGCACTGTATTTAAGGACAAATGCTGGACGTGATTTGGCTCTAGAGAGCAAACATCATTTCTGTTATATCAGGCTTATGAAGCTGACTTACATATGTGACATCTAATGTACACTGTTGAGAAGGACATTATCATTAGCAATGTAATTATTATCATTGCTATCCATTTATCACACTCCCTCTGTCTCCAGCATATGAGAGTGGGAGCAGATTAACACTGTAGTTCCTCCTCGGTAAGTGTGACAGCACAGCATCTCTTCAAAAACTGCACACAAATCCAACTCGAGCGCCAGCCAACACTGCTCTGTTAGGATCTGTTTAGCTCAGAATGGTATTGGCACAGAAGGCACGCGAGACTCATGATGTCCTCGTCCAGGTTCCTAATGAGGAACTGTCCAGTTTGGCAGGACTGAAAGAGAATCTGTTGTTCTGTTGATGTTTGTGTGTCTGTGAACAGTTTAGAGTAGGCAGGCAGTACAATGACTAGTAGAGTAAATACAAATACTACACAGAATCTACTCGTTGAATTCAGGTCACCACAAGTAAAAGATACAATAGACTTAAATGCTGTTGCCACAGTCGAGTCTAACTCTGATTACACAGGCTGACATTTGTCCAGAAAGCTCTGTTCTGAGTGGTAATCTCGTCTGGACACTGGTCTGGTTCAGACTGAAGTATCTCTGTCTGATGGATGAAGTGTGGTACAGATATCCATGATGAGCATAGCACGAACACAAATGACTTTAATGGTTTTGTTTAACACTAACCACAGAGTTCACGTATTCATTAACTATATAGCAGAAGCCGACACCGAACAGAAGCTGGTGACAAGAAAGAATAAATAATAGTGTCCATGACTTGTTGTTGTTGTTGCCTTTTAACATGATGTGCAAACGACATAAGATAACGTGTGGCCAGCAATTAATAATGCATGGGAACGAGATTCATGTTGCACAAACATGACAGGACACTTGCCATTTCACCACAGTGAATTGCAAACGTGATCACACTGATTCAGTGACTATTTTTTATTGCTTAATATTAACATTAGAAGGCTACTGTTTTATGTAGAAATATCTTACAGGAGGTGGGTTGTTTAGAGGTGTGGTATAGGTTGTTTTATTAAGATGAACTTGATATTATGATATTATTATTGTTAAGCAAATGTCAGTATGGGCCAACTGCACCTACTGTAGAAGGTGAATGTATCCTCATGTATCACACTTCACAACCACTCCTCAGTGGATGAATCCAGACTAATGTGATCAACTGACTTTTCATATTGTGTCACCATGAGATTTTGTTGTTATTGGTTATTTTTCTTGTTATTTAGACATGTCTGACAGACTATTGGATGAATTACAGTAGAATTTGGTTCAGTCTTTGGTCATCCTGCGCTTTTATCTAGCATCATCTTCAGATCAAAATTCATCTAATACTTAGTAGCCTGCACGGTGTGATCCTGTCTTCATATACTAAATATTAGTGTAAACATTAAAACAGTATCAACATTGTATTAGCCAACAGGGATTCTACGTGTATTTTAAACTGATATAAACAAACTTACCAATGACAAATACTCAGTCTCTGACATGAGGTGTTTGAATTTCCTGGTGATGTATCAGCATCAGTTAGCAGTTCGATGTCTGTTTTCGGCTTTAAGTAAATGTTGCTACTTACCAATATCAAGAGGTTACCTTCAGTTGGTGTCCGTTGTTTAGGTTTGTGGACTGAAAATGGGAGTGGAGTAATGAGGCGTCATTGGCACAACATGAATTGAAGTAGTAGTTTTTGATGTAACACCACACCCACAAACGCCAACAGAGCCATTGGAGCCAAGTGTCTGTCTGAATTTAGTTTACCAGAGTGTCTTCTGATTGTAGGAGAGAGTCATTGTGAGATGATTTACTGGTGGTCACCATACTCTAAAATAATTTTACTTTCCGGACGATTTAATCATACTACCTTTCCTAAACTATTTCTAATTGTTCTATTTCTTAAAGTACTTCTACACCTCTTTGTTTCTAATTACATACCATGAAGGCTCCTGTGTACCTGCTCCTTTGTTTTAATCATCATGATAGCAGGTTTCTCAGCTTGATGTCTGTCGCCAGCTTCAGTTTCACGCGTGAGCCCTTAAATGAGAAAGCGATGGGTTGAAGGTCAAGGTCACAGCTGACAGGTGTGAGGCTTAATGAAAAGCGAACGGCCACTTCACACTTCCTGTGACCTGTGCTCGCATCATCATTTGTACTGGATTTTTCAAGAAGAAAAGAAAAGACAAAAAAATTAAAATAAAAGTACTGCTGAAAATTATTTGCAGCTTTCCAGCTTTCCAGGGTGCAACATTGTTGTTTGGTTACGACTGAGACGAGCCTCTTGTGATTTTCTTATGTAAATGCTCCTTTCTTTTCTTTGTTTCCATCATGTTTATTGGACAAAAAGAAGCAAAGAATATGCTGACATTAGTGAGATCAAGCATCTGCTGTAAAGGAAAAACTGAGCAGAAATGCAATAGTCAGAGGAAAATGTACTGAAGTAGAGTTGTTATGTAAGCTCTGACTGTATCCAGGCAGAACGAGGAGAGGTGGGGGCATGGTGGTGATGGTGATCTAAATACATTAAAGGAAAGAAAGAGGCAGCAGAGGGTTTATTATCTATCGTATGTAAGAGTGAGGACGTGGTCATATTGTTGTTTTTAAGATGAAACGTCTTGTCTTGTTAGATGGCTTAACTATACAACTGGATCCTAAGCAATATGTGTGTACCAAACACATTTGGAGCGCGAGTATCCATGACCAGCGCTGAATCTCTGCCAGCTGCAGCGCCGCCGTCCTACCAGTGACTCCTGACTGTAATCTGAAACTGAAGCAGATTAAAACAGATTATTATAGTATTTCTCAGCACCAACACAAAGGTTTGTTATCAAACACCTCAGCTCTTCACGCTGTCACAAATACTCACAAATCTGATGCAACAAAAATAGTCAGTAATCTGGATGAATGCAAACACGTCTCAATATGACTTTCTGTCACAGTTGGAGACAAAAATAACAACACAGCCAGTCACTGCAGACACAAATAGCAGCACTAACTTCTCTTGCTGTGATCAGGGACATTTTTGGTCCCTTGTGAATTCTAGAAATATATTAGAGCTGAAATGTGACCTGATGTGGAGCAAGTGAGTCTTTCAACTTGGATTTGTGTATCTCACATCTTTTGAAGGGTCTAACGGCGTTGTAGGTCTGGTCCATCTCCTAAAGTATGACAGGGTTAGCTTAAGCTAAAAGTTGGAGCAGGAGAAAATAGGTATCAGTGATATGAGCTTTGTGCATTTGTCTTGATTTCTCAATATTGCGCTGCACCCTCCAACTGCACTGAGACAATCACTCAGCCTTTATTGTTCCTCTTCTCTCAGGTGTCCACCTTAAACTCGCCTGCCTACTTGCAGGTGGAGGTGTGATGTATAGCACCATCACTGTGTGCCACCGCTCCTGCCCCGATGAGTAAGAGCATAATCGAGGAGATGAGAATCAGCGTGGTGCTGGAAATCCCAGCCACACTAGAACCAGAAAAACAGATGGCCACACTTCCAAACAAGTTTCTCTAACAAAGGGTCGCATGATGACACGCAGGGACACAGGGAGGAGGACGTCAGGTTTCTTTTGCCAGTTTATTCAGCTTAAACATATTGAAAGGACATGATTATTAATTCAGGATGAGCTAGATGGAGAAATGCTCCCTGTAGTTAAATACATTGTGCTCTAAATGAAACCCACATGTCTTTGCTGTATTAATTATTCTGTGATATTAGGAACACACTGATTCAGAAAAAAAACATGTTTGAGTGAGTTGTTGGAAAAGACGATGCAAACACATTTAGGATGTGAGTGATCTTACTGAAGCAAACCTCCTCACACACCACAGTGATTTATTTGGGAGGCTATTTTCAGAGATGTTGAAGAGCAGCACCTGTCGAGGGGAACAGTCAGGAGCTGCTAGTGCAGGTGGAGTTGGTTCACCTCTGCTGCAGGAACATGGATAAAAAATCAACATATCTGATCTCGGCTCCGCTCACACAGAGCACAGATTGTCCGATGACATGTTCAGTGTGACTGGAGAAGTGGGTTGTGATTTCTATGATGCTTTTTTTTGTTGATATAAAAGATATATTGTTACGGTTTTCTCACTTGAGGAAACTTTTTTATTCCCTCATTCTTGCTTCATCCTTAAAAAAACAAATGATCGTATCTTTCTCTGCTTTTATCTTTGCAGAGACAAACATCTGGAGCAACAACTGGAAGCAGCAAACCATCTGCTGGCCAAGGTATTTTCTAACCTTCATGTTCAGTGTGGAAAAAGCACAACCATGCAGAAATGCAGTGCGCCGTGCAGAGTAATGTGATGTTTTCACCAGAACTCTCGCTGCATAGGCAGCATATGCTAAATATTGTAACAGAACAAAGCTCCAGCTAATTTTAGCTCAGTTATAATTATAATTGTTTCACATGTATTAGTAGCGCCAGTCATCTCAGCAATTAGTATTACCTGATACTAAGGTGTATTATATCGCTAAAAATAAGTTTGAACCTCTGAAATAGGACTGAAGAAGTGGTTCGCCTTAGTTGACGTGGATCATTGTAGCTGCACTGTGAATCACTGTCCACTGTGGCTGAACATGAGTAGATAATATAGTCCTCAACAATGCATCCTGCTGCTTTTGTCCCCAGTCACATCATTAATAAATACAAGGGAACCTTATTCTTTGGCGTACCATAACACCACATCCACTATGCTTCAATAGATGAGGTGGCAGCTTCATGAACAGTTCCTTCCCTTCACTCTCTTCTCTTCCCATTTTCTTTGTACATGTTGAGCTTGGTCTTATCAAACCACCTGAATATTGTCATAGAACTCTGCAGGCTTTTAATATGTTTTTGGCAAACTCTGATCTGGTCTTCCTGTTTCCTGGCACCTGTTGGAAATCGTACAGTACACACCCGACTGTACATATATGTCAAATGAAGAATAATTTGATGCAGATGAGTTACAATTTATGACAGCAATTATAGTATTGATTATAGTATTATAAATTAACATTAGAATAATGTAAAACTTCTTTACAGAAAATATTTTTGCATAAAAGATCACTAATATTTATCTTCATCTTCGAAGCAACCTGAGCTACAGTTTCCAAAAAATAGTGTAGAAAAAGTTTGGTATTTGCCTCTCAGGTAGTAAAGGTAAAGCAGTATGCAGTTAAAGGTCAAATCAAGTAACTCTGAACTGATAGATTAATTACACTTAAAGAGAGGGCAGAAATCTATTTTCATTATTAAACAAGCCAGTTTAATATGTTTTCATTATAAAATCTGAAAATCTGACAGAAAAAACAATTCACCATGTCACCATGCTTTTATATAAGAAACAACACACCATGGTGGGTATGATTTCCTGCAACATGATGCAATTTACATCAAGGCCCACTTTACAAAGCAGGCCATGGTATTGTTGGTATAGTAATGTAATTCAAATCCCGTAAGATATAAATGGAAAAACTGGGCAGTACTTGGCAGGATCCTTTGAATTTCTTAACTGTCGTTAAAGACAGAACTGTCATCATATCCAAATTAGATTAACAAGAATAAAGGCCTGTTTCTAATGAACATCAGGCCAGTAATCACTTCTTTGACTTTTCCTTTCTGGTTTGCAGTATTAACAGATGCTCTTCCCTCCTTTGGGGCTGCTGATAACACTGTTAAGACCATGAGTTGAAATGGATTTCTGTCCCAACTTCTGGCATGATGAAGTGTACTGCAGCTGAGGCTCAGTCCGGAGGGCAGACATTCCAGCAGCGATCTGGAGGGTTTGTAGGCAGCTTAATTGAATTTGAGAGGCGTGAATGGCATTCATTAGACATTTGCTTATTTTCACACTCTTCTGTAACCTCTTTACCTCTATTTTTTCCACAAAGCATTTTTGGATTCAGAAAAGTGGCTAAACAACGTTCAATGTAATAAATGTGCAATGCAGGAAAAGTTGTTATGAGACATATTGTTATACTGGAACAAAAAAAAAGAAAACTTGGTGAGAGTTCTATCAGAGGCTGTCCGTCAATAAGATGTTTTGTCATTTCCTTTAAGTTTGGCAAAGAATTATTCCAGTTTGTCTGTTGCAACACTATAGACACATCACTGTGCTGAAGTATAGGGATTTTTATAGACCCCCTTGAAATGATAGGTTAGATGAATAAAGATCTGAGAGTTTTTAAAGCAGCAAAACATATTAAATAGATCATTTTTCATAATGATGAAAACATCTGCCTCAGATGCTGTCTTTATAAAAATGAATGTTCAAATTGGCTTTAACAGCTGCACCTGTCATTTTGCTGTGTCATGTAAAGAATTGACTTGAAATGTGAAAGGATATCTATTCGTAACATTTGTCTATATGATTGAACAATTCAGTCAGTGTGAACTCAAAACTCATTATACACGATAATACACATAATTTGCAGTTTCAAGGGATCAGGAGGATTTATGTGAAATGATTTGCAGTGTACTCACTTTGTACGTATTAGTTGATACAAAGACACAAGTACAGGGAATAAATGCAACACCAACGATTTTCAAATCTCAAAAACACATATTGCATTTGTAAAGAAGATAGAAATTTTGAAATTGATGGCAGCAACATGTCTCAAAAGTTGGGACATGGCCATGTTTACCAGTGTCTACCACAGTATAATATCCCACAGTCTGTAAATGTCTGGGAACTAAGGAGACCGGTTTAGAAAGCTTTGGGAGAGGAATGTTGTCTCATTCTTGCCTGATATAGGATTCTAACTGCTCAACAGTCCTGGGACTTCTTCTTCTTATATTTAGGGTTTCAAGATACAGCTAATAGTTTTTATTAGTGAAAGGTCTGGACTGCGGAGAGGCCAGTTCAGCATCTGGACTCTTCTACTACGGAGCCATGCTGTTGTTGTAATGCTGTATGTATGATGCCTTTCATATGTGCAAACTTCCCATTCCTTAGGCACCAACTCCCCCATACTGGAGATGCAGACTCAGTTCTAATAACAATCTGGAAAGTTCTTCCGTTCTTAATCCAGAGGCCATGGCTCTCATGGTTTTCCAAAAAAGAAATGTCAAATTTGAATTTGTCTGACCACAGAACAACGTTCCACTTTGCCACAGACCATTTGACTCAGAGAAGACGGCAGTATATCTGCATCATGTTCATATATAGCTTCTCTGCATGATAGAGCTTTTCTTTATGATGTTATTGACAAGATTAACAACGTTAGATTGTGTTCTGCTGCTGCTCTTCCTGATCAAACTCTTATTCATGTGTGTTCAGCTGTCTTTGATCAGTTTGAGTCTGTGTCTTTGTCTGCAATATCTGAGGTGGTTCATCACATAAAAAACATCACAGTGCTCTCTGGACTCATGACTACAAGACTGCTTCAGGATGTTTTTGAGACCGTTGGGCCTGGTGTTCTGGACCTTATTAATTGCTGCATAAGTGCAGGGTCATTTGCTACTGCTTTTAAACATGTCCATCTCTCTGACATACATATTACATACATACATTACATATCTCTTTTTAAGAAGCCAAATATAGACCTTTATTGTCTTCTGATTTCAGACTAGTGTCTAAAATTCTTGTCAAAAGTTCTAAAGAAGATTGTTTTTTTATACAACTCCAGTCATTCCTGAGAGACAATGGCATGGAGGAAAATTTTCAAGTCACAACACGCCACTCTTGTTTGCATTACAAAAAATGTATTTATTTTTGGCAAGAGATGCAGGGGATTCAGGTCTGATGGTGATTTCAGATCTTACTGCTGCATTTGATACAGTGTATGATGGAATCCTCATGTCTTGTCTGGAGCACAGTGCGGGTACTGTTCTTCACTGGTTCAGTTTGTATCCTACTAGTAGTGGTTTTGCTGTTACTATGTCTGTTGCTCCTCATCAGTCCCCCTCTCCTGTGGTGTCCCCCAAGGCTCTGTTCTCGGTCCAGTGCTATTTTCATTAAATATGCCTCCATTGGGGGTCAATCTTAAAGAAATATGTTTTTTCCTTCCATTACTATGCAGATGACATTCAGGCAATGGGAGGCATGTCACTTCAACCTTTGTTCAGCTCTCTGAGGGATTTGACAACATGGCTAGCGCTTAACTTTTTACATCTTAATAAAAGCAAAACAGAGTGGTGCTGTTTGGTGACTCAGCTACCATAATGGCCTTTGACCAAGGTCTTGGGTCTCTGGCTCCACATCTGAAGGTGACTGTGAAAAACCCAGGGGTAAAGTTTGATAGTGATCAGAGATTCGATAAACAGATAACGCAGTTGTGAAGCCCAGCTTTCTCCAGCTGAAGTTGTTAAGCAAGGTCAAGTCATGCCTTTCTTTTAATGACTTTGAAATAGCAAACAATGCTTTTATCAGTTCCAGGCTTGACCACTTCAATGCTTTGTAAGCTGGAGTTAATCAGGCGTTCTTCACTCGTCTGCAGATGATTAAAACTGCTGCCGCTTGTCTCTTGAAAATACAAAAAAGTTCAACCACATAACCTCAGTACTGGCATCTCTTCACTGGCTTCCAGTTCATTTTCAAATTAATTTTACATTGCTGATCTTTGTTTTTAAGGCTTTAAATGGATTGGCTCCGTGCTTACCTCAGTGGAATGCTGCAGTGGCACAAAGCAGCAAGATCACTCAGGTCATTAAATCAGTCCAGAGGGCCAAATACAAACATTTGGGTGATCGTGTTTTTTGATTTGAAATCATTGCTTAAGACTTGTTTATTTTCCTTGGCTTTTAGTGCATAGTAGGAGGATGGTACTGTCTTTTAATCATGGTTTGATGTCTCCTGCATTTTATTTTTTGTAATTCTTTTTATTTTACTTCTTATTTTATTTATATTACTTATTTATTCTATTTTTATTTGGTGTGTACTAATGTCATCAGGATGTTGTTTTTAAATATGATCTGATGTTAACTTGCGTTTTGGATGCAACTGGACTTTTTTAATGCAGTGCTGTCTGAGGGCCTGAACATCACAGGCATCCAATTTATTGTTTCAGCCTTGATCCCTGTGCGATGTGTGATATTATGCACTGTAGATGACTTTATAGTCTTTATAGACTTTACATTGATGAACATTATTCTGAAATAGTTTGGCATCTCAAATGTCAAACTATTTCAGAATAATGTTCAGATTGCGTAAAAGAGCATGTTAGAATCTACAGAGGTTAACATGCTCTTTTACGCAATCTGTTGCAGATTAACCAAAAAAGTTGCCTTGTATTGGCTCTGTGTCGCTGTTATCAATTTTAAAATCGTATTTTTTTCTTGAAATGATACATTTTCTCAGTTTGAACAATCGATATGTTTTCTGTGTTTTATTTGTGAAGAAAATATGTATTTATGAAGTTTGCAAATCACTGCAAGTGAGGTTGTATCATGAGTTAATTTCTGCTGTAATAATAATAATAATATTAGAACAATAATAAATTAATAACTATCGTCATTTAAACACTGACATTTTTTTCCTTAGTAAAATTACTGTACTGTACTAACTCAGCAATTCTTCAGAGTGTAAAGTTAGTGTAAAGCTACTGTGCCCTTGTTAATTTAGGTCTTTATTTATAGTTTTCTTTTTTTCAATACAAAGATATACTTTCATAATGCCAAATAACTCACTATCTCCCAGTCACTTAGCTCACAATCTAACAGTGACTTGATGATAATGAACATTATGACCTGTTCAGATGAACTAAAATGGTGTCATGCCTGTATGAAATACAACCAAGCAATCATTTCTTATAGACAGAGGAAGATGGAGGAAATAAACTAGTGCTTTTTTCCAAGTAGTCTAAGCTGTGGTTATATTTCCCGGGCTGTCAGGTAACCTTTAGGTAGTTTGAACTGGGCCTTCATCAGTCATTGTCCATATACACTCAGACCGCCTTAAATCTCTCAGGAACCAATTTAAACATGACCTTTCACAAATCTCTTATGAAAATAATCCCATCCCATATTGTCACAATTGGATTCATTCCTGCGGCAGCACGGCACATTACTGAAGGTATTGATGTGCCTGGCTTCTTACGCCCTCTGTGATGTAAAGGGCATCAACCCTGTGGAGCAAGTGTGACTACAGACAAAGGAAAGATGTGTGTAGCAGAGACAGAGATTTTTGTGTTCCTTCTACAATCATGAAATATGAATTTGTTGTCATTGTCATGTGTCATTCAAGGTCTTCAAGGTCCAAAAAAGGTTCCGTCTAAACGTAAGTATAGGTTACTTAGAAAGAGCACCATTTGTATTAGAGCACAGCAGGTCAGCACAATCATGCTGGGAACAGTGTACTGCATGACAACTGCTGCATGAATGTCTGACCTTTTGTTACTTGGGAGGTGATGTATCTTATTGTGTGTCCTTTTCCACAAGACCTACGATTAGCACAATTAGTACAAACCACATCATGTAAAGCTGAACCTTCCGCTTGTTTTAGTCACAGCCCGCATCTGCTTTCTGTGTTTGACTCAGCACTTCTTTAATTCATTTGTCACTGAGCACTACAATGTGAATCTGATATTGTTGTACATGATGCTTTAAGTCAGCAGTTCTCATTCTCTACACTTAGGAAGGAGAATTATAAAATTGTATGTATGAAAAATAATAAAAGTAGGAGGATGGCTGATTAGTATGGACTGTCTTCTGTCATAAAGTATGTTGTCTGTGATGTGAACCGAACTTTAAGAGTCAACAAATATGTTGATTTACATGTTTCTGAGTCAATACAATTTCCACTTTTATGCCATTTTAGAGTTATAAAAAATATTAATGCTTAATAAAATGATAATAGTAAAAATAGAACCCTTATAGTCCCACAGTGGGAAAATTGCATTGGTGGTTTCGGTGTCTTGTCCAAGGACACCTTAGCATGTAGCCATGGGAGGACTGGGAACCAAACCTGCCAACTCTCAGGTTGAAAGACAACCCACATTTTATAGGTAGTGGCACAATCTGGTGGATATCTCCTACATGACAAAATTAAGTATAAGTATATAGTATAGTATAAGTAGTAGCATAATCTAATGGTTTTGTAATATCTGACAGAATGAGTTACCTTACTTTTAGGAACATTTAGCGAAGTAGTAACATTCCTTTCTCTACACATGCCCAAACCATCTAAGTCTCACTTCTCTCACTTTATATCTACATGTCCTACCAGCACAGTCCCTATAGTATACTCTCTCAATCCCAATGAAAATTTTAGCAACTCTGCCAACTCCAGCTCTACCTCCTGTCTTGTAAACCTTCTCTTTCACTCTGGCAGATACCTTTCTATCACAGATCACTCCTGACACTCTTCTCCACCCACTCCACCCTGCCTGCACTCTGCCCCTCTACACTGAACAGTTGACCTGAAGTATTTAAACTCATCCAACTTTGTTACCTGTACTCGTTGCAACTGCACCATTCCACCACCTTCTCTCTCATTTATGTATGTACTACATATACTACATGTACTCCATCTTAATCCTACTAAATTGAATTCCCCTTGCCTCCAGTGTGTACCCTCCATCTCTCCAGATTCATTTTAGCCTACTACCTACTTCCACTACAGATCACAAAATCATGAGCAAACATCATAGTCCATGAAGACTCCTGTCTGATTTCATCCATCAACCTGTCCATTACCACTGCAAAGTAGAAGGGACTAAGAGACGATACTTTGTGCAAATCGACCTCCACCTTGAACCAGTCTACCACATTCCGACCACACACGTCACCACTGTCATGCTGACCCCTCACATATGTCACCACCACTACAGGCTTCCTCATACACTACCACGGCTCCTCTGTTGGCACCCTGTCATATTCTTTCTCTAAATCCACAAACACACAATGCAGCTCCTTCTGGTCGTCTTTATACTTCTCCATCAATTTCCTCAAAGCAAACACCACATTTATGGTGCTCTTTCTTGGCTTGCTGCTCACTAATCATCACCTCACCTCTCAGCCTAGCTTTCATAGCTTCTTGTGTGTGAAAAAAAACAGGGTATCTCCAAATTTATTAAAGTTAATTCCCAAAGGATATTAAATGGCTGGAGCAAATGCCATGGCAGTTAATTTTTTTTCACTTAAAACCCAGTGGTCATCATCGTGGCACTGAGAAACTTTGGTGATTACTAAGATCTTTAGAGTTTTTTTAACTATATACAGTACATGTTGTAGTAATCCATCTTGTAGGTGTTGAGATATTTCTCTGGATGTGACTTTTTGTCTGGTAACATTAAATGACTTACCAAAGGCATTTGAAATCATTCTCTGGGTAGCATGTCAGTGTTGAATTTAATGCCAGTTCATCCAGAAGTTGTTCAGTCTGTGACAAACAGACAGATAAACAAGCCATACCGAAAGCATCACTAAAATATTGGAATGAAATAATCAAGCATAAACACTGAACTCTATAAGAAAAATACAGACAGGAATACACCTTGAAATGCTGAATAATAGGAAGAACTTTATGATTATTTCTCTTGGAGATCCACGAGAAACATCAGTCCTTCCCTCATCCCACCATTCTTTCTCTCCATCTCCACAGATGAAAAGAAGAACAACCTCCCTGAGGACTTTGACATTGACATGGATGATCCTGAGACTCAGAAGGCTGCTGTGGCCATCCAGTCGCAGTTTAGGAAATTCCAGAAAAAGAAGCAGGACGTGAAGTCTTAAAGCGAGTGCTCTTTGCTGCGTCCTCACCTGATACGGGCCTGCTCTTGCATGTGACTCAAACTGCACCATCATGAACTGAAAATAAAGGGTCGGGGAGGGATTCCTGAAGGTCAGGGGTGGGGTGGTCTCGGGGGGTAAACAGTATCGTTGTGAAAGTGTGTGTAATGAATAACAATATATTGACAATTAAATATAATCAAATTCTGGGAATATATATTTAAATCTTTCCTATAATTTTACTATTTCTGTTTTGTACTTCTAAATCACTGTAGCCGCAGTAGAGCTTAAACTATTAAATGTTTTTCTTGTCATTT